>CAOKZL010000109.1:1530000-1645000 GCA_948472985.1 Iguana delicatissima
TTTGGGAAGACAACATAGAGGGAGTATTGCATAGCAATACATCATTCTGCAGTGCTATTGCAAGGTGTGATGGTACCTCAACTGCCTCTCAAGTCATGCTTGCACAATAGTCAAGCCTCAGCCCATGACTATTGTGCTTTGATCTGCTAGCCAGAATTATATTTTTGATAGAAAACACCAGTCTCTGTCAGCGAAAAGCAACAATAGATCCACAGTCATAATACTGGCCAAGCTGAAGATCTTACAGATAAACATACATTATGGGAAAGTGAGGAAATACTGGCCTCTTTCAACTTGATCTGAGCTTGGTGTTTTTCAAGAAAATTGTAATCTGATAGTCTCAGATGGAGTAGACAAAATGTGCCTTGGGACATCCCTTTGTTCCAGTGTGTTACATTGGCTGGAACAAAAAGTAATCCAGTTGGCCCCTCCCTAAACTGCAAACCCCAGGATTCCACAGCATGTTGAAAGTGGAATAATAGCACTATAACAGTCTAGTGCAGAAATGGTCTAATCATAGAGCTGGAAGAGACCCCAGGGGCCATCGAGTCCAATCCCCTGCCATACAGGAACACCTGTCAAAGCATTCCCAACAGATGGTCATCCAGCCTCTGCTTAAAAACCTCCATAGAAGGAGAGTCTACCACACTTCAAGGCAGCATATTCTACTGCCAGACAGCTCTGACCGTTAGGAAGTTCTTCCTGAGGTTCAGGTGGAATTTCCTTTCCTGCAGCTTGAATCTATCGCTCCTTGTCCTAGTCTCTGGAGCAGCAGAGAACAAGCCCGCTCTCTCCTTGATGTGACATCCCTTTAAATATTTAAACATGGCTATCATGTCCCCTCTTAACCTTCTCTTCTGCAGACTAAACATACCCAGCTCCCTAAGCCATTCCTCATACGGCATAGCTCCCAGACCCTTCACCATTTTGGTCACTCTCCTCTGGACACCTTCCAGTTTGTCGATATCCTTCTTGAATTGAGGCATCCAGAACTGGACACAGTATTCCAAATGAGGCTTAACCAATGCAGAGTAGGGTGGCACCATTACCTCCCTCGATCTAGACACCATACTCCTATTGATGCAATCAAGCTTGTAACCCTATCATAAAAGCAGATAAGATTAGTCTGGCATGACTCATTTCTGAGAAATCCATGTTGACTTTTAGTGATTACGGCATTGCTTTCTAGGTAATTACAAACTGTTTAATGATCTGCTCTAGGATCTTTCCTGGTATTGATGTCAGGCTGACCGGGCGACAATTATTTGGGTCCTCTTTTTTTCCCTTCTTGAAGATGGGGATGACATTTGTCCTCCTCCATTCTGCTGGGACTTCTCCTGTTCTCCAAGAGTTCTCCAAGATTATTGCAAGTGGTTCAGAAATTACTTCTGCCAGTTCTTTTAATATCCTTGAATGTAATTCATCTGGCCCTGGAGACTTGAATTCATCTAGTTTAGCCAGACATTCCTGTGCTACTTCTCTACTTATTCTGTGCTGAATTTCCCCCCATTCCTCACCTGCTCCCCATCATCCAGGTTGAGTACTTCTATCCTTTTGGGAGAAAACTGAGGCAAAGAAGGTGTTGAGTAGTTCTGCCTTCTCTCTTCCCTCCTTTATTAATTGGCCATCTTCTCCATACAGCGACCCTATCATTTCCTTGTTTTTCCTTTTGCTGCGGACATATCTAAAAAAGCCCTTTTTATTGTTTTTAATGTCTCTGGCAAGCCTGAGTTCATTCTGCGCTTTAGCTTTTCTGACCTTCACCCTACATATCCTGGCTATTTGCTTGAATTCTTCTTTGGTGGTTTCACCATTCTTCCATTTCCTGTACATGTTTCTTTTAACACTTAGCTCAGCTGAGAGTTCTTTATTCAACCATTCCGGTTTCTTTAGACACCTGCCATTCTTCCTCCTTACTGGCACAGTTTTCAATTATGCCTTCAGTATCTCACATTTAAGAAACTCCCATCCATCATGAACTCATTTCTCTTTTAGTATTCTTGACCACAGGATTTCAGCAAGTAACTCCCTAAGTTTACAGAAATCAGCTTTCTTAAAGTTTAGGATACGTGTCTGGCTATACTTGGATTCTCCTTCCCACTGAATGACAAACTGCAAAAGAGCATGGTCACTCCCCCCTAAGGATCCCACCACCTCCACCTCATCGACTAGGTCTTCCCTGTTGGCCAGGATCAGATCTAAAATAGCTGATCCCCTTGTTGCCTCTTCCACCTTCTGGATCATGAAATTGTCTGCAAGGCAAGCAAGGAACTTGGACCTTGCAGTCTTGGCAGAGTTTGACTGCCAACAAATATCAGGATAATTGAAATCTCCCATTAACACTGCATCTCTCCTTTTTGAATATGTGGTCATCTGCTCCAGGAAGGCCTCACCCAAGTCCTCAGGCTGGCTTGGAAGCCTGTAGCAAACCCCCACAATCACATCTCTATTGTTTCTCACTCCCTTAATTCTTACCCAGATTCTCTCCACTTGGCTTCCCAGATTTAACTCATGGATCTCGTCACAGGTGAAAACATCCTTGACATATAAGGCTACTCCTCCTCCTTTCTTGTTTGGTCTGTTTCTGAGAAATAGGTTATACCCCCCTATTCCTATATTCCAATCATGAGATTCATCCCACCAGGTTTCAGTGATGCCTAGTGATGCCTAGTACATTTCTGTCCCAGCCACTGTTTGCCTTTAGAAAGGAAAATTGTTAATGGCCAGTGGCTGAAATTTGGGGACAGTGGCTGGTATCCTGTTGAGGAATTACGATGGTCTAAGTGATGTGTATCCAATCACAACTCACTTTTTTGGTGATTCCAAAGGTTGGAATTCTGTTCTAAACACTGCAACAACTGAATTCCCCCCCCCCGCCTGAAATCCATGATGTAAATAGCACAGCTCCACCCAACACAAGAATTTACCTGTTGCTGGAAAGCAGAGGGATCCTCAGGGAGGTACTCAGCTATTTTCTTTTAGCTGGATGCACTGCAGTGATATCATCTTTGGGGACCTCCCAAGGACCCCTGGACCCCTGGAGAAGCCGGCAGATGCCTACTATGGTGTGTCCAACTAGAGGAAAATAGCTGGAGGCATGACCACTGATACCTTTGCAATTCCACAACTTGATAATGGCTACATTGAGGAGGTTGTGCTGTTTATAAGGTAGGTTTAGGAATCAGCATTAGGAGACATAGCTATGGAGATATAGCAATGTGGTAACACATACATCTCCCAATGCAGGATCTCAGCCATTGTTTACAGCTTGTAAAGTTGACAGTATTGGAAATGCCTGTATTGTTCAATCTACCTCTGTGTAGCTTCTGCCCCCTAAAAAGTAAATCTAGGGGAATACAATGTCCATGTTGCAATGCAAGGGTTTGAAAATAAAATTAAAAAAACACACAGAAAAAACATAATATCAAGTTTGTCAAAACAAAACAAGAGATAGCCAACATGAGATAAAATCTCTCCAAGTTTCTTTCTCTTTAGAAAAAAAAAAGTCTAGAACCTTTCATCTTGACAGATAGATTAGACTATGGTCCTGCTTTCAGGACCATTGGCCACACCAACTTGTTATGTCATGAATGATATTAGGTACCACAACTGGGTAACCAAACCTCTGCCAGATTGCAAATCCTGTTAATATTTAAACTGTGGGTGGAAAAGCAGCTCAACGAAGTGCACAAACTTATTCTGTGCCTGTGATAAGAATAAAATATATAATATGTGTATCTATTAAGAATACTAAGGCCCTTTCTGCATGCGGCGAGGGAAATGCTCCCTGCCGCTACTCACCGGCTTTTTGGTGGGTCCGTTTTGGTCCATCCTGACAAGGAGCAGTGCAAGCTTGTTGCTCTGCACTGCTCCGGCATCCAAAATGGCGGCTCCCAGTTGGTGGAGGCTCCCCACCAACTGCTGAAGCTCACCAGCCTAAAGCCCACCCCTGGCAGATCTGCAGGCTCGCACTGGTGCGCGCCTGCAAATCTGCACCGGAGCACGGGAATGGAGTGGCACGGAGTGACGTGCTCCATCCTTTTGAAAAACCTGTAAAAACAGGTTTTTAAAAAGCATGCTGCGCGAACCACTTTGGGTCGCTCTGGAGCGGACTGAGGTGTGGAACTGCGACAAGTAGTACGACCCAGTTTGCTCCCAAGGTGCGGACGACCTCCGTCAGAGGTCGCACCGCGCCGTTCTACTTACCCTGGGCAGAAAGGGCCTAACTCTGCAGATTTTGCACACTCCCTAAATGAAGATTGGCACTTCATTAAAGAAAGGAAAGAAGGAACCGCACACACACACACACACACACACACCAGAAGTTTGTCCCACAGCTCAGGATCATCACTGAAGTTACACAATGAGATCAATGAGTATTATCGAAGGTAAGCATAAATGTGGAATTCATACAAATCTGATAAAGAATTATTTTAGCATGAAGTTTGAACATAACTGCCATGCTCCTGCTAAAGAAATTTTCATCTGACAAGGGTTCAAAAATCCTCAGAAACCAGAGCTCCTCAGGACTTGCCAAAAACCAGAATTTAGAAAGAGCCAGGGCTCTTAGGCGAGAAGGGGATAGGAAAGGATTAACTTGCTCAAAGGAAAGGCATTCTGCAGAAGACGCAATGTGGAAATATTCTGAAGTCCCTGAGAGGGTCAGCCTTTACAGAGACAAGGGAGTATATTTTATTAATAATTTCTAAATAGAAGACAACAGCAAGAAGAATCAAAGGGTCCATTTAATCGAACTTAGGCATGAGTACGATATTGTAGGTCTAAGATTTTGGTGCTCAGACTCAAGGCCTGGGATAGTTCTGACCTGGTAACCCTAGTTGTATGAATGGAAGGCCACTTACACAAGCAATGTAAGACTTCCCTTCTGGCCCCCCAAAGCCCCCCCCCACCTGCTAGGCTTCAGCAGCCTATCCTGAACAATACAGACTGGGCTACAGTGGTGGGGGGATCACTACAAGCAAATGCTTGGGAGAAACTTCTGCTTCCTCCGTGGCAGTTCCCCTCCTCCCTCAGTCCATGCTGTTAAGGAGAGTACACAACTCTCCAGAGAGGTTTATCAGAAAGGGAATGGAAGGAATGGGGAAGATTGACTTTCACACACCCCTTTTATCTGGTCATCTGTTTTGTCTCCTCTACATATTCTGTGTGTGCATGTGATTTTGTTTTCAGCACTTAATGGAAGCGCATATATTATTTACTGTACATCAAGGGCAAGGTCAGTATTATAAAATCCACTTATAGTTATAGGACTCAGGAATATCTAGAAGCTGGAAAGGCATTACTTGTCCTTCCTATCATTAGCTGATATATGTACGTGGGACTTTTGGCATGAAAGAGTCTTTATAATTACTATCCATATTCTCTAGTTTCTATGGTTTTAAGCACTTTTAGTCATCCAAAATGTTCTATTATCAAAAATCAGCTAACTGCATGATTTATTCAGGCTGATCTCACTAGCTTAAATCTCCCTGTAAAATACATCCCTTAGAAGAATGGATTGCTAAATTAGCTGAAATTGCACTTTTGAGAAACTGAACCAAGTGTGATTTGAATGCACATTTTACTTAATCTTTATACCTGGCAAAGGCTGCAACTTTAATAACAAAAGGTGATGTTTGTAAGGAAGCTTTCTGTATTCTCCTCTTAATTCTAAAGGGCAAATTGGGAATTTTGTAATCTGTCTTGACATGGGCATGCACCATGAGAAGCAGGGGAAACAAGCAAACGTAGCTGCCTTTTTGATTTTTGTCTGTAGCCCTCCCTATAGGAACTAAATTAGCCTGACTGCCACCAATAAAAAACCTTTTATACTTTGTAACTTTGATATCTTCTATATGGATACCCTAGACTGCTAAGAAGACAAATGAATAGATCCCAGAGCAAATCAAGCCTGAGCTCTCCCTAGAAGCCAAGATGACTAAACTGAAGCTGTCACACTTTGGACATATTTTGAGATGACATGACTCCCTAGAAAAAACAATGGGCCTTTCCGCACTACACTGTTATAGTGCTATTATTCCACTTTCAGCATCCTATGGAATCCTGGGGTTTGCAGTTTAGGGAAGGACATTTAGAATTCTCAGCCAGAGAGCTCTTTGGCCTCAGTAAACTACAAATCCCAGAAATCCACAGGAAATTGAAAGTGGAATAACAGTGCAGGGCGGAAAGGCCCAATAATGCTTGATAAGGTGAAAGGGAATAGGAAAAGAGGAAGACCACATTACAGATGGATAGATTCAGGAAGACATTTACCTGAATCTGCAAGACCTGCGTCCTTTTCGCACCTTACCTTGTTCATGGTACCATTGCATGGGGATCGCATGAAAAGCCTCTTGCAAGAGGGAATCATGTCCCCTGTGCTTCCCTCCACACCAGCTCTATGCAGGATAGAAGGAAGCACAATAGCTCCACCCCTTCCTTCTGCAGCACAGCCGGGTACTTTCCCAGCCTGCGCTGGGGGATGAAGCATGGCTATCATGCTTCCTGAGGTTCTCCACACCAGGTAAGTGCGGGAGGAATGTGGCAGGAATAAACAATCATGCATCATTTTCAGGAAAAACCCAAAAATGATATAATGTGTGATTTCTGCGGGATCTCTACGGGAGCACCACATGATCGCAAGGACGTCATGCGGACTTGTCCTCGCAATTCCATGTCACTCCTGTGGCCATTTCACATTTGAAGTCGCATGAGAAAACAGCCCTGAGCAGGGCAGTTAAGTATAGGGTAACTTGAAGGCCTCTCATCATAGGGTCATCATAATTTGAAGTCAGCTTGCTGACAGTTAACAACAACAAACAGACTTCCATACTAATTCAGAAGACTCTGCAGGGAGATTGGCAATTAGATATGGCGGAAAATTGCGGCATTGGGACAACTGTAAATTACCAAGAAATACAATTTTTGCTAAAAGCTCTGAAAAATTGCAGTTTAACAGTTTTAATTATACTTGAGAATGCTGCAATAGGGAAAGTGCAGATTTAAAAGCAGTTTTGTTATCTGCTTAGAACCTGTAGACTGTTCAAATACCACAGAGGGAACAGCACATCTTTCTAAACTGAGGGTGGGCAGTTGTGCAGGGGGCAGGCCCCATGGACCGTACCATTTGTTTGGTTGCAATAAAAATGACATTGTGCCACTTATGCTACCACTTTACACAGATTTTCAGTCTTGTTTGTCACTTAGGGGGGATTTGGTAGTCAATGAAATAAGCCTCCTTGCTTTGGGGGTGGTTTGGGAACACTGGAACTGTTTCCAGTTGAAAACCCACCTGTAAATTGGCCCTTTTTTAAATAAAATGAGGAGTTGTGCAGGCCTCCAAGAAAGCTTCAGCAATTGCAAAAAGTGAGGTTCTGGGACCCCATGTAGTCTGAAAATGAATGTTCCTTACCCCTGATCTAAACTTTAGCTAGGCCAGTGGTTCTCAACCTGTGGGTCCCCAGATGTTTGTGGACTTCAGCTCCCAGAAGCCCTGAGCATTGACCATAGTGGCTGGGGCTCCTGGGAGCTGAAGTCCACAAACATCTGGGGACCCACAGGTTGAGAACCACTGAGCTAGGCAGTAACATAGCTACATGCTGGAGATACATCTCCTAGTGCTGGTCCTTGAACGTTATGCCTTAGCATAAAATCTCCACCTTGTCAGTCTAGTTCTCTTTGAATTGTACAACAAAACTTGCTTCTGGGACCCTAAAATGTCCAATCTACATGAATGTTGGGAATCACTTTTCTCTTCTTCTTTCATTTTGGTTCAAATGTATGAATACATAGATTGATTTGTTGATTGTACTGCTAAACTGTTTTATTTAATGTATTCAGATTTACCTTCAACATTTCTTACTATAAATATGGAGAAACTGGAAAACACTCTCTTCCATAACAGAAAGGGAAACACCTGGCATATTATTTGTAATTCTAATCAGTTTTAAGCTGCTGGCCTTCATTACACAGCCCACAGAGTACTTGTGGCCCACAACATGTATAATTGTAACCCACCATAAATTAGCAACATGGCCTCCATCATTAAATGTCAAAGGAGCTATTGTTTATCTGAAAGAACATGGTTCTTATGAAAAGATGAGTTACTACTAGTATATATACTAATTACTGAAAATTATTATATGACAATTGGTTGTCCTCAACCTGTCATAATGAAGAAATACTGTCAGCTTGTCAGCCCATAACGCTACTCTATGAAGCTGTTGCACTGTTACTAATGTTGAATAGGGCTTCAACAAATAATTATACATGACCTTTCTGCTGCTTGCTAACAATATTGTTTACACAATGAAGCTGAAGTAGAGACTTTTGCTTGCAAAATACATTTTTGTTCTGCATAGTT
Source organism: Iguana delicatissima (assembly GCA_948472985.1). Classification (NCBI taxonomy): domain Eukaryota; kingdom Metazoa; phylum Chordata; class Lepidosauria; order Squamata; family Iguanidae; genus Iguana; species Iguana delicatissima. Next base: position 1,538,363 of record CAOKZL010000109.1, read on the forward strand.
TCCAAATAGGGATTCTATTATGGATTCTTCTTCGACTAACTGAGAAATGAACTGACTATTTGCTGCTGCTACTGCTGCTGTTTCAACCAAATGTTTTCATTTTCTGAGCCAGTCAATGAGGCTTAGATAATTAGGAACCCTCTGCAAGCCTCTGTATGCAATTCTCAGAATGATCCACATCTTGCCCCTTACTAACCTGCAAGCAGGGGTGGAGCAAGGAGGTAGTGAGGAAGAGCAGAAAATAGGTAAGAGGCCACTCTTTCCTTCATTCTTCCCCCTCTGTCTCAGTTGTCCTGACGTACTCTGCAAGGCATCATAAATTATACAATGGTGAGCCTTGGGATTTGGAATCTTTTCAAGAACTCCTGCCACTGCAGATTTTTTTCCCGATATATATTTTAAGATGAAATTAATCTCTTGTACTGTTTGGTTTCTTATATTCAAGCCACTTATAGGGCCTAAGTGTAGAATAAGCTGGGAGAGACAAATTAGGACCTAGAAACAGCCAGACAAAGCCATTTTCCTGATATATAGGTGTGTGTGTGGTGTGTGTGTGTGTGTGTGTGAGAGAGAGATGCATAGGATACAAAGATCTCAGACAGGCACAGTGGTGGCTCTGATCTCAGTGGGATATTCCATGTCTTAGTCTGAACTTTAAAGGAGCTGGGATTGGAGTTCAGTGCTTTGGATACCTCATTCAGAGTTCAAACTAAAATACACTACACTGTTATAGCGCTATTACTCCACTTTCAACATCCTATGGAATTGTTAGATTTATTTGATTCTCATTGGCACTTGTTTGAGGACCTGTTTCTCTCTTGTCTTCACTGATATATACACACAATTATCTTTCTGGAAGCTCATCTCATAGGCACAGTATCATGGAAAATACGTGGCAGAGTATTATTTAGGGTAAATTTTATATCCCCAGCAAGAAAGGTAAAATCTGTTCAATCTTGCTAGGTACCACTTTTTAAATAGATCTCTCTTTTTAGCAGAGGAACTTGTTAGCAAGTTGTAATACATGTGACACTTAACTAAAATCAAAACACAAAATGCAGAAAGAAGGTGACATAGAGTTCATTGAATAATGCTGGATTTCTCGTAACAGAGCTCATCCATTTCCTACGAGAATGCCACTGTATTCCCTGAGGCCTTTCATTTTGTTGGTCTTCATTTGAATGGCCTGACAATTCTCCGTGGAGAAACCAACTAACTGAAGCATAGAAGTGAGTTTCTGGAGTCAAGTGTTTATGAAAACCTGGATCTTTTATACTCATCTGTGTGTTTCTAATCATTCTAATGACACCACAGGTACTGGGCACAACCAGTTCAATTTTGCCAACATAGCAAAATGTGGAAGCCTGTTCAACGAGATTTTTTACATGACACTTCAGATTTTAGGTTGGAGTAGACTGTGATCCAAAGTTCTAAAAATGAGTCACCGAAATTGAAGACTACTATATTCTCTCTTTTTAGACATCACATATAAATGTAAGTCCTGTAGAATTGTATAGGGCTTTCTGTATTTGGAATGAAGCTTTATTAATATTCAGTGGGAATTAATTAATTAATAGTCTGATAGTCTGAGGGTGTTACATTGTGATGACCTGCGTCAAAATAGATATAACATCTCCATCTTAAGGAATCTTGAGTCATTTTTGTGTCTTGCTTGAAAGTCAGCAACATTTTTAAAACCAGGAGCTGTTCTCTTTTTTAATCATTTTGAGCTATACAGAAAAGTATTGTCTGAATATACCAAAATACTTCAAATTCTAGAAACATGCATTTGTTACTAAATACAGTGTTTATCTGCAATGGGATGTTCTTCAGTTCTGGGTGATAAGAAGAAAACTAAGCTAGTTGAATTTACCTTTGTTGGAATTTCAGAAAGAGAAATACCTGCTCTGATTCACATATTGATATTGAAATACAGAGTTTGGAACCTTAGATTTGAAAACTAATTTGATAATGTTAACCATTAGAAATTTTAAAATTAATGACCATAAGCCCTAATAAAGCTGATCACTTAATTAGTTGGACTATCATTAATATATTTGTTGATCAAGATATTAGTGTGGAATCTGACCATTGGATTTACACAGAATGGCATGGAAGCTGACCTTAAGAAAGCGTGTTTTGCTTTTGGCTGCTCCAAAAGATATCCTTTTGTTCTTTTAAAGTTGCCTCCCTCAAATCTGTTTTTTTTTTCCTAACATGGACTACAAAGCCCATAATATGTTTGTTGACTGGGAATGGTGGGATTCTGGAAAGTGACAGGTTGAGAAAGTGTGTCCCAAAGCATGAGATTTCATCTTAATAACCTCTTTGGTTCAGTATGTTATTCATCTGTATCTCTCTTTTCTGTCCATTCTCACCAAAGTACACTTTGCTCACTCTTTGAACACTTTGTTTGTTAAAGAATAATAATGAGTGATTTATTTCCATAAAAGTATACTGATCCACTATGTGTATAGCAATAAGTGAATAATTATAATGATCAATCACTGCATCAAGAATGGAGAAATCGTAGTCAAAAATGGTTTTAGAACTTCTGAGCATATGCAGAACATTTTTCTGGTTCTCTGCTCCTTAATTCTTTCTACCTTCTGACTTTCAGATGAAAAGTGTAGATGGCAAAGATGCATGGTAGAGCACATATTTAGCATGCAGGACCCATAGATCCCAAATTCAATTTGCGGCATGTCCAGTTTAAAGGATCGTGCATCTAACAACCCAATACTTTCTGTCCCCACCTTACTTGCTTGTTTAAAGCTCTTAATCTTGTATTCTGAGGCTTATGAAATAAAGAAATATTTCATTACTGTGAGGCTAATGAAATAATGCAATATTTACACTCATTCATTTGGCTAAGTCCTGGCTCTTTGAATGAATGAGTCCTGGCTCTAAAAACTGGATTGGCTGAACTATCCAAAACATAAACTTTTGAGATCTAAGTTTTAATCTTGGATCATCTAGGAAAAGTGGGCTTATTAGAAGCAGATGGAGTATTCCTATCCTGTGTGTCTGTCTTCAGGTTGCCTGTCAACATCTGGCAACTCCATAGGGTTTCCTCAGACAAGGAATGCTCAGAGGTGATCTTACCAGTTGCTTCCTCTGAAACATAGCCTACAGCACCTGCTCTTCATTGGCAGTTTCTGATCCAACTATTAACCAGAGCTGACCCTTCTTAGCTTCCAAAATCAGATGAGATCTGGTGCTTTTGAGGTAACTGAACCCTGGATTCCTATCCAACTCACCTGAAAATGTCATTTAACTGAGTTTGAGTTACTTCTGAGTAACTTCTGAGTACATTCCTAACTTACTTCTGAGTACATTCCTAACAAAGATAAACAAAGAGGAGTAGGCATAAGTGGACATGAATTTGATAGCTTTTTTGCTTCAGGCTCCAGGTTTACTAGACCTCAAAATATGTGATCATATCCACAAAAGAAGGAGGAGGTGGATAAAAGCAGAATGGGAAAGGCAGAGAAGGCAAAAGAAAAGGAAACAGAGGAAGGGTTTGAGGAATTGTTTTTTACTTGATTATTCAAAAGCCTATCACTGTGTGAGTAACAAACTAAAGAACTGCAAAATGGTTCATTACATCTCATCTCAAACAATATTATATAAGAATTGTATATTATACAATAATATACAATAAAACAAGTCCAAAATATAATCAATAAAAGAGAAGAATTTACTGAAGAGAGTCATAGTACCCACAACCCCAGGAGTATGCCAAACAACTTGCTTCCATGCATGCCCATTGGGGGAGGCATATTCTTTTCAAGCCAAAAAGGCCAGACATTCTGAAAAATGCCCAAACAATGTTAGATGAGATTGTATATTATACAATAATATGCAATAAGAATCAATCCATAAAATAACCACTAAAGGAGAAGTTACTGAAAATGGTCACAGTACGCATCCTCCAGACTCTAACAACTTTCCTTTCATAGAGGTCCATGGGAGAGGAACATCTGCCTTTCAGGGCTGAAAGCCTGACATTCTGAAATGGCCCTGGCCAAGCAAATAAAGCATCCAACCAACCCACACACCCTCATTACATTCTAAGATTCACTTTTTTCTTTCTTTCCATTTTTTTCTTTTACAACCCCAGGTCTCCTTTGTAAATTTCTCACTGGCTCCCACCCGCCCCACTCCATGCTGCTTCCCCAAAGAAACCCTACATGTAAGCTTAACAATAGAGCTGTGTGATACATCTCTGCCAATTCTAACATTTCTCCTCTGGAAGCAACAGCCCTTTCTGTTTGTGGTAGAGGGAGAGGTCTAACGAATTCTAACAACTGAATTCACAGAAGTATATTTTAAACTTCAGTGCTAATTGTGGAATGTGGGAAGTTAGAAAAATGTAGTGAATGAATTAACTAGTTAATCTATGAGTTATTTCCAAGCTCTTTCATTTTCTTTTTGATGCTAAATGAAAACATTAGAGGAAAGGGAAGAAGAAGAAATAAAATGTAAGGACTGAAAGCAGTGAAATTATTATTATCTGAGCATTAATCTTTTCCAATCAGTTTATCAGGATGAGGTGGAGAAAATCGGTGGTTCTGACCATAAGTGGCGCTGATGCTAGGAGAGCTAGGGCCTCACTTCAAAAGAAAAGGAAATAATTACTTGTTTTTTCTGATGTGTACACATGTGTATATATGAAGAAAATTACAATGATGTTAGTCAACAGTGCAGTGCAATCCTATGTACCTACTCAGAAAGAAGCTTCACTGAATTCAGTAGGGCTTATTTCCTAGTAAGGGTGTTCAGAAAATACAGCAATAGTAGATAATTGCAGGTAATAATAATAGCATTTTAAAGTAAAAAAGATAAATCACAATTTGTTTGTGTATTCAATAGGTTAATCTATTGAGTATTCACAGAGATTGGACAAATAATGTGTACAAATAAAGACAAACCTTAAGAAAGCAAAATAAAATCACAAATGACATTTACTAGAAAACCATGAAGGGAAATTGTCTTTAATTAGTTCACAGTTGGAGCTTGGTTCATAGTGCTTATTTTAGTTAAGTCTTTCATTGGGAAGAAACAAGCTATTTAACTTTCAGGATTCTTGGAGGCGAGAGAGCTTTGATGCACCCACCTTATAGACAGAAGAAAATTATTTCTTTCTCTCTCTGACACACACACATACACACAGAGAGATAAAAGAGAGAGACCTTAATGGTAGAGATTTTTCTTTCTTTCTTGGATAACCCTATTTTGAAATTGAGATAATCATTTTAAAAAGTATACATAACATAACTTAACATAGTACCTTTTATAGTACCAAAACAGCATTTTGAACATAAACCATAAAACAAACAGATTTGTGGAGAAAAGCCTCAATATTTTACATATTACCACAAAACACAGAATGCAGACAAAAATTCAGATAAAGATGGGTTGGTTGCCTTGTATCAGTCTAGATACCACCCAGATGTTGCTTGAACTGTGTTATTTGAAACTTGTGAGGAGAATGAGAAGTCAGAAGTACTGCTGTGGGAAGTGGATATAGCTTTTTTGGGCCATGCTATGTATGGTTCAGGCCCTCTTTCTGCTTCTGTGCACTACTTATTGTTTGTAACAATTGTCTGTGACAATTACTAGGCCTTTTACTAAGTAAACATGCAAAGGCACATGTTGATTGCATAGTCCTCAACTGCTTATGACATTATAGATGCTTCTACGTCTGCAGAACACAAAGAAGGGATTCAGGTTGCTCTCAGATCTGAGACTATGAAGATTGGGTTTAAATTTGTCCTTGTAATATTCATACTCAGGTTTTCATTTTTGGAGTAATCAGTTTGATTGGTTAGCATCAAGGTGTGTTGCTGTGGATGGAACATGAGTTTAGCTTCACCACTTTATAACTAAAAAGCCACTTCCATCTGAAAGAGCACTTTCTGTGGGTTTTGAAAGAATGCCTGAAGAGGGTCTGGCCACCTCCTTTTGTTTCCATTCTATACAGGAATGTTCTCTGAGCATAATCAGGGTCTTCCAAAATTAGGCTGTATTCCTTAACATCCTGGAAAGATGTGGGATCAGCTAGCAGGAGGCCTACAACCTTACTTATTTTCATTCCCCGCATTCCTTCCTATTAGTACTTGTCAAGGGCAGTCCCGTGGTGTTTGATGTAGAAATCCCCAAAGAATAAAGAATACTTGGGTTGGGCAGGGAGAGCAATGGAAGAACTTGCAAGAAGTCAAAGGAAAAGTGAGCTGGGATCAAGACTAGAGAATAGATAAAAACCTGGGTAGTACAAATACTTGAAAGTCATCCGGAATGCTAAACAAATAAGCCTAAATGTAGATGTTGTCCTGGCAAAAACTCAGGCAAAAGCTGGAAGTATGGACAGGCATACCAGGCCAGGGAGAAACCAACAGCCTGTTACATCTACAACGAGTACCTATACGCTGGAGCCTATAAGGATAGTTGAATTGTTTCAACCTTCTCTGTGCAACCTAACAGCAGAGACCACAGAACCCAGAATAAGAGGCTTCTGGTTTTAAATCTGATTGTTTCTGGCAGCTCCCAATCTCCCTTTGAGGGCTTACTGGTTGTATTCACATTTCCCAGGACTGCTATGCAATCTGCTTGTCAAGTCTACTTGAGAATGGAGAATTGCTTCTTTGTGAATGTAATTTCTGGCAGCTTCATGAAAGTAATATGACCTTCCCCACTGTTGACTAAAATGTGAAGATATTGGCCCTTTCCACATGTGGGAAAGGAACCGCGTGAAAATGGGACACACCAGATTTCTTTGGCGTCCGGTTGAGTCCGTCAGGATGAGGAGCAGTGTGAGCTCGTTGCTCCGCACTGCTCCGGTGTCCAAAATGGCGGCTTCCAGTTGGTGGAGGCTCTCCACCAACCGGAGAAGCTCACCAGCCTAAAGCCTAAGACTGCCCCCGGCAGATCTGCAGGCACGCAGAGGTTTTTAAAAAACATGCTGCGCGACCAGTTCTGGTCACTCCAGAGTGGACTGAGGTGCGGAACTGCAAAAAGTAGTCTGTCCCAGTACAGTGCAGAAGACCTCTGTTGGAGGTTGCTCTGCACCGTTTAAAAAGCCCGGTGCGGAAAGGACCATTATTTCTTCCTGCAGGAAGACTGGTCTTTGAGAATGTATAGCTTTGGTTTGCAAATGATGATTATAGTGAGGCTGTCAGCAAGGTCCCTTTATCCTCTGTATCCACTGTACTGCACTGTACAGAAATAACCCTGCAACATGCTTATGGTGCATAACATTCTGCCAGTGCACTTCTGTGCAGCTAGTCCTTTTGCATGCATACCCAGGGAGGGCAATCTCCAAGCACTGGAAGGGATTCCCCCACAGCCATTTAAGAAACTAGAGGAGGACAGAAAGTCCTAGTTACAGCTATCACACTTCTGAGCCTCCAGCAAATCCCCAAAATGCAAAACTCTGGGGTAACCCTGGATTACAACAGCATAAGGATATATTTGAGCCTGTGGTGTTAGCATTCATGTAGGAGGTTGGAGCTGTTCCATCACAAGATCTGCTGTGAAAAGAAATCTACAAGAATCAACTTCACAATTGAAAACCCTTATGCTGGTTACAAAAATTTGCCAGAGTTGTTGTTGTGTGCCTTCAAGTCATTTCCAGCTTAATTGTAACCCTCAGATGAACCTATCACAGGGCGTTCTGCAGGCTGAGAATGAGTGATGCACATAAGATCACCCACTGGGTTTCCATGGCTGAGAAGAGAAACCCAGTTCTCCAGGGCCATAGTCCAATGCTCAAATCACTACTCCATACTGACTTTCCAAGAGTTGTTTACTCCCCAAAATCTTTTTTGCACAAATTAAAAAGTGTGAGCTCATCAATTAATCTAAACAGATTTTGCAGCAGAAATCTAAGACTGAAGCTATTAAATAATGTCAGTTTTGTTAAAAGAACAAAAGAAATGAAAATCTGAATTAAATTCTGTGGTTATAGCTTAGAGGTTACTGTCTTGCTAACAACAACAAATTTATTTATATCCCACCTTTTTTCCAAGATTGGAACTCCAGGAAGCTTATAAATGAGTACAATATAGTTAAAATGTGCAAAGAGTCAATATTAATGGATTAAAATATTAAAACAATTTAAAACCTACTCTTTAAAAACACAAACAGTGCTTCAAAACAGTGCAATTTAAAGTTATACAGCACCCTCTTAAAAGCCCTTTCCTTAAAAACCTTAATTTCTATAAGACTTTTGGAATTTTTAAAAAATCTTTACCTACTGATGGAAGGAAAGCAAGGAACAAACCATTCTAGACTCCTGAGGAAAAGGAGTTACAGAGTCTAGGGCAGCCACTGAGAAGGTGCTATCTTATAGTCCCACCAATCATATCTGTGAAGGTGGTGAGTCTAAAAGAAGTGTCTCTCCTGAGATCTCAAGAGTCCCAGCAGGCTGATAGAGAGAGAAATATCTAAATAACCTTGCCTAAACCATATGAGGCTTTATAGGCCATAACTAACCAGCACTTTGAAGTGTTCCCTGTTCCCCTTAGAAAATCAAAGCAAATGCACAAGGAGCTTATATTATTTATAAGAATATCTACCTGTCTTTTGAATAGAAAGGATCTCACATATTCCAACAGATGAATAAAAACAATACGCCTCTGAGGGTCACATTTTAAAAGACATAAGACTGAAGGGAAACTAAAGGATGGGGAAGAAAAATGAGAATAAGACTCAGGTGTCAGGCCCTTTTCGCATGGTATTTGCCATGTGAAAGGGCCCCTCGAACATCGTGCAAATGTGAGGAGCGGTCCACACAACGCACTCACAATCGTGTAGCGCTCCAGGGGCTGGCAGGCACTGACCGCACACTTTTTCATTTTTGGTTGTGAGCCAAAAATGGTGCGCAATCGCGCATCGCTCTGGGGCCCTGCACACACTTGCCATGTGTGCGGAGTTCTGGAGCCGCAGCGCTCACGCTTGCTGCACTGTGGAAGGAAGAGGCGGGGCTCTCATGTGAGCAGGCAGCAGCAGTGGAGCTGAAGGAACTGGGATGCAAGAGCCTCTCACTAGAGGCTGCTCACGCTATCCCCACACCCCAGCTCTGCAAAAAAGTGCGTTGCGGAAAGGGCCTCAGATTTGTATGTTGCATAATTCCTAGAATGGTCAGCTATGATGAAAAACAGGTTGCTCACAGTTCCAAAAATGGGTCTCATCAAGCCTCTGAGAAATAGTATGATGTTGGTCTTATGGGGTTAGAGCATAGCAATCTGGGTTCCTCCTGGAATCTTCCAATTCCTTATCATTCTCATTGTTCCATATAATGGTGATCAATATAGGAGGCAGTGGTAAGCAAACACAAGTTAACTCCTGAGTACCAAGCCAGGAAATCAGTTTTAAATTTGCCAAAGCTACCAGTTATCTTCTGAATGTTGTCTTTTTTTCAGGACACCTCCATGAGTATATTATTATGGGCTCTTAGATCCAGTGTGTTTTCAGTCATTCTCCTCTTTATGTACCATGTACATTCTGTAGGGATATAAATTGTCAACTATTTTATCCTTGCATGTGGGGATAAATAATTACAGTAGTTTTCTTCCTGCTGTGTGAGAAAACAAATAATCCTCCACAGCATTCTTCCCATGTACAAGTGCATCAAAGTTTTGTAAGGGAAGTATTCTGCACATAATGTTTGGGGTTTTTTGTTTTTGTTTTTGCTTTTGCTTTTTTGTAGGGCAGCCCCCGTCCTTGATTTCTGCTCAGAAATCTGGTTTGCTTCACAGGAAACTGTTTCCTATATGAGAAACAGGGCTTTTTGCAAAAAAAAAAAAAAAGACAACATCCCCCCCCCCCCCACGGAATAATTCCCCTGTAAATCTTCAGGATATTTGAATACCAAGAGAAAAGTGGACAAAATTCTTGCTGGTGTATTGTTCTTCCTGATGGGGTTTCTGAACTGTTGACAAATTTATTTTTCAATTTGGGAATGCTTTTTTTAATCCCTATTCTGTATTCTTTCTATCCCGAGCTATAATGAAACTTATTCTTTTCTTTGATGATATTACTGGCCATTAATGGTGGTATTTGGAGCTGGCCCAAGCTTCTGTTACCCTCTGCACCACAGACAGATGTTTCTTATAGTACGTGCTACAGAAAAGCCACACCAACTCCTGTAAAGCTTTGCCAACTCCACTAAACCTCTTGTGATATCACAAAATGTGGTGAGGAATTGCGAGACCTTGCTAGGTCTCATGAGACTTTCACTACATCTCATAACAGTTACAAACTCTTTGAAAGCTTGGCTGGAGAAGACATGGGAGAAGATTGTAGAAAGCCGCTATCCAGATAAGTTGCCCTTAGTCTTTTTGCACATTACAACTGGCTGGTCTAACTTAGATGCCTGGCTAGATAGCCACCATCATTTAATGTTTTTTTAAATCCAGCAGTGATTCATAGCATGAACACATGACCAGACAGCTGCCATCTTGAGCAACACAGCACTAACTGACAAGGGCTCTCACTTATTCTTGTGGTGGGCCAGTTCACAGTTTTTCCAGTCTTCCTCCCAAGACAAAAAACTCAGTGTAGCTCATTAAATGGATAGTCCTGCCACCAACTGGGAGATGTTCCATCTTGCTGATCCCTATTTCCTGATATGATAGATAGATAAAGAAAGGTAATGCTACATCTTCTGCTTCCCCTGCTACACACTGCAGTCTTCTAATGCCAAATGCCCAAAATCACTCATACTCAAAAATCAATTAAAATTAGAATTTGGAGAAAAAAATAATCAATATTTTTATATAGGTTGCAGAAGTCCTCTTTGCTATTATATTGATAATATACATTACTTTAATCTACCATTCTTCATGGGGAGGCTCTGTTCCTTCTTTCCAACACTTTGCGTAATTCAATCTTGCTGCTGTTATTTAATTTAATAATATCTTCTTTTTTTGTCTTCTTTTGACTATTCCTTTCAATCATGTTTAATAAATATGTTTCTGGAGTCATCTCAAATTTAATATCAATCTTTGTAATACTGTCATGGATCTTTTTCCAGTATTTTCCAGCAGACCATTTTCCGGCAGACCATCAATAAAAATTTTTATAGTAAATTACCAATTTGGACATCACCCCAAGAAGCTTATAGAATATCTGAACCAAAATTAGGAGGAACATTAAGATACAAGGATTTAATAAAATGGGGAGGAAGAATACCAGTGTTAAAGACCAGAGAAGAACTAAAGGTGATCCTTGGATTGAATTGGTTCCCATATCAACAACTGAAAGAAAGGTTCAAAATAGATATAAAAATTACTGAGTTGGAGATGGAAGAAAACAAAATAGATGAGATTCTGTTGAAAAATGAGGGGGAAAAAATTTCAAAATTTTATAGACTCCTATTAGAAAGAGAGCTAGAGCAGAAAAGAATTAAGGATTTCATGTTAAAGTGGGCCCAGAACATTGGTCATAATGTAGAGTTAGAAATGTGGGAAAGAGCATGGAGTGAAGACATAAAATTTACTCAAAGCTTAAGCTTAAGAGAGAACTTTTACAAGACAATCCATCGGTGGTATATTACCCCTCAAAAATTAACGAAGATAACACGTAAAGGGAATGGCCAATGTTGGAAATGTGGGAAAACAACAGGAATCTATTTCCACACATGTTGGTCATGGCCAATAACCTCTCTGCTATTATAAACTAGGCTAAATATGTGAGGAGGAGGAAGGCGGAAGCCCTGTCTCTCTCGTTGTTCTCTGTAACTCCAAGTATAGAAAAGACCCTGCCATTCACTTGAGAGGAATGGAAACACATGAAGAGAGAGACACCAGTAGCACACTCCTTATTCTCACAAATTTATCCTACCTGGTTCCATAATGACCAAATACTGCTAAACTATTTCTCGCAACTGGTGATCTGACTGACTCCAAAAGAAGTAGAACTGCCATTTTTATGGCACATTTTGTCATATTGCTAATTATAATGTTCTTTGATCATTTTGAATTTGCTTCAATATAGGAGAAATTTCCAGTGGAGGTTGTAAAAGGTAGATAAATACTAAAGAACAGGGGAGCAGGGAAGGCAATTCATGTGCTTACTTTGGGGTGAGACAATCCCTCTGCTTGGACCATGGGCTGCCCTGCTGAAAACTGTAGCCTGTGCTTGTGCCTACCAACCCCAACCCAAACTTATATGTGTCTGCTGGCTCTTTCACTGACCTCCCTGAGCTGATGGCACAGAGTTCCCAATTGTGGAAAGCCAAGTACCACATTACACCTTCTCACTCAATATGGAATGGTTGAGACTAAAACTGAAGCATGCAGGGACCATGGAGAAAGGCCTGGCACACATGGCCATACTACTTTCCAGAGGTATAACTTAATGCAGCTTAATAATGCCTGAATAGGAATTGTAATCACTTCAGGTTTTAGGTAACAATTTTTTGATTTATCTATCAGTTTTTGCTTTCATTATTTGATTCAGATGGCAGTATATTTAGTCTTTTTTTTTTTGCTTTTATGTTGAGAATAACTAGATCTTGCTACCATATTAATATGAAAGAATACAGATATTAAATGTAAGTATAGAGGAAAGGTTTAATACCTAGGTTCTACCTTCATGGCATTGATAAAACTGAGAGGCCATGCCTCATTGTTTAGTGACAAAATTAATGAATATTATTATCCATCTTTCTCTCCACCTCTCCTTCCATCTACATTCCTCACAAGTATTTACTGAAACATTACACTTTTTAAATACATGACAAGATGTGTTCAGCTTTGACAGGGAAACTGGTTGAATTCCTACTGAATTTTAGTTAGTGAAGATGTAAGGCCTGTGAATGTTTTTTTTTTTTTTTTGTGAAACGTCCATTGCAATGTGATGTAATATGAAATCGAAATGGAGAAATGCAAATTCGTTTTACAAGGTGTTTTTTTTTTTTAAAAAGGTCATAATCTTTGCATCTTGCGATATTTCATGAACATTATAGGTGCTTGCTAAATGGACAAATCAGAAAATTATAAGGTGATTATTTGCATGATTTGAGTTTTCTTATTACTCTCTTTAAACAGTCCAGGCTGAAGATTTTGATGTCCTCTAAAAACAGTTGGCAGACTCAAGAATATTGGACTGTACTCTGGAATCCTAAAGAACAAACATCTCATACTCATGTCTTTCATGGCTTAGGAGGAGCATGGGGGCAGGTCTTTAGGCACTTTGCTTTATATAACTATAGTTCCTATTGCTTCCAAGTCATTTTTTCCTCCTGTATCCCATTATTTTCTTTTAAAATCAACATCTCCTTGGCTATGTCATCCATACACAAAGTGAATATCCTCTTCTCATATTAAAATATGTTTTGATTTAAGAGTAGAATTAAATCAGTCACAAATTCACTCAACTACTCCAAAGCATGGGAATTGTTGAAGGCCATGTTTACACACATATGTAAACGTATACATATGCATATACGTGTGTGTGTATCTAAAATAAAATCTCAATACATTGTTATAGACTGTATTTTATCTTGCTTGTTAGCCACCTAGGACACCATTATGTAAGATGTGGAATGTAACAACTTGGAATAGATTTTGAAAAAAGTTGTATTTTGCTACTTAAAGTAAGAGGACTGCTTCCTCTGCACTATACTGTTATAGTGCTATTATTCCACTTTCAGCATCCTATGGAATCCTGGGGTTTTCAGTTTAGGGAAGGGCATTTAGAATCCTTAGTAAACTACAAACCCCACAGTTCCACAGGATGTTGAAAATGGAATAATAGCACTATAACAGTGTAGTGCAGAAAGGCTCTAAGAATGTCAGATGAAACATTGTAGAAATAGGTAATATACAAATAACAGAATGCTACACCTCTGCCTGGATTGGCTACTGTAGTTTCTTTCTTCTTTGGAAATTTGGCAGGGACCAGCTGCCAATGGTTTAGGGACTGTTGCTGGGGCCATTTCCGCGCTGGGCTGTTTAGTGCTATGATTCCACATTCAACCTCCTATGGAATCCTGGGGTTTGCAGTTTCGGGAGGGGCTGGCTGGCCCCTCCTGAAACTGCAAACCCCAGGATTCCATAGGAGGTTGAAAGTGGAATCATAGTGTTAGAACAGCCCAGCATGGAAATGGCCTGGTTCAGGGACCACCACTTTCAGTAGCACTGTTCTGTATTAACTGTCTGTCTTTTGCCCACTCCCACACTGGGCTATAAAGTAAAATGCCACTGAGCTAAGTCCGTTAAATAGGAATATCCAATAAGAATGCTAGGTATTAGAGAGCCAGCATGGTGTAGAGACTCAGAATGTGTAGTGGTCTGAGCATTGGACTACAGCTTTGGAGGCCAGGATTCAAATCCTCACTCAGCCATGGAAACCCACTGGGTGACTCTCAGGCTTAGGGGAGGGCAAAACCCCTTCTGAACAAATCCTGCCAAGAAAACTCCATGGTCATTTCACCTTAGAGTTGCTGTAAGTTGGAAATGACTTGAAGTCACACAACAACAGCAGTGCTAGGTATGTATAAAGTATCACAACAAGAAATGGCAATAAAACTGCCAACACTATTCCACTGTTGTTGCTGCTGCTATTGTTATTCTCTGCTGTAAAGTTATTGCCAACTTATCGTTACTCTAAGGAAAACCTATTATGGGGTTTTCTTGGCAAGATTTATTCAGAGTGAGTTTGCCATTGCTTTCCTCTGAAGCTGAGAGTGACTTGCACAAAGTCACCAACTGGATGTCCACGGCCGGGCAGGGATTCAGATCCTGCTCGCCTTGAATTTTAGTCCAACACTCATTTCCGCACTACACTGTTATAGTGTTTTTATTCCACTTTCAACATCCTATGGAATCCTGGGAATTGCAGTTTAGGGAGGGGCATTTTTGGCCTCAGTAAACTACAAACCCCAGAATTCCACAGGACATTGAAAGTGGAATAATAGCACTATAACAGTGTAGTGCGGAAATGGCCTCAGATCACCACACCATGCTGACTGTCATATTATTGTGTCCCTATGCAAATCTGTAGTGAAACTATAACTGTTATACTATATAGTTCTGATAACTGCACCTAAAGAAAGATATTCTAGAGCTGGGAAAGAGGCAGAAAAGGGTGACCAAAATGACCAGAGGATTTGCACAAACAATGATGGAGGTTGTTTAACTTAGAAGAAGAAGAGGTACAAGTTGGGGAGACATGCTATAGGTAGATAAAATTATGCATGAATTGGTGAGGGAAGATATAGGGAAGCTTTTGTCCTCCTTACCTAAAATAGGAACTGAGGATCATCCACTAAAGCTGAATAATAAGAGATTAAGGAGAGATCAGAGGAAGTATTGGTTGACACAGGACATAGTTAAACTGAGGAATTCAGTGTTCCAGGGTGGTAATCATGGCTGCCAACTTGCATGGCTTTAAAAGGGGATGAGATAAATTAATGAAAGATGTGTCCATCTTTGGCTACTAGTCAGGATGACTATATCTCTCTCTCAGTATCAGAGACAGTATGCTTTTGTATTTCAGTTACTGGGAAGTGCAAGATAGAGGTCATAGTTGTACTCATTTCCTGCTGATAGGCTCTCTACAGGCAACTGATTATCACTGTGCAAAAACAGGCCATTTCCACACTAGACTGTTATAATGCTATTATTCCACTTTCAACATCCTATGGAATCCTGGGGTTTGCAGTTTAGGGAGGAGCTGGCTGGATGTTGAAAGTGGAATAATAGCACTATCACAGTCTAGTGCAGAAATGCCCACAGTCTTGGAACTAGATAGGCCTTTGGTCCACTGTGGCTCTTTTTATATTCTTAAATTAACCTCAGCTGCCATTTGAAATATATAAATGAAATGTTTTCCTATATTATTTTATCACAATAGTAGCGTTTGAAAATAAACATGGAAAAGTAATACTTAACACTGTATTAGTACCTTGAAAACTAGTAAATATACTATGATAACAGCTTCTATAGACAAGAATCCAGGAAAATGTTTACCACAGTGAATCGGTCTGTTGCTAAAAACCAATACAACTCCATTTCTCTTCTGGAAAATGCTATAGTAGTTTCTGAAAACAGTTTTTTTAAGCTGCATCCTGTGCAATAGTAAACATATAACTTCTCATTGCAATGTATAAAAAAAACCATATACTTGCACAAACGTTTCTGTTACTCATAACACACAAACAAGAAATAAGGCAAGTACATTTCCAAAGTGTAGTTAGAGTAGTCAGTGGGCTAAGAACAGTTCATATCTGTATATGTGAATTGACTTATCCGGGAAAATATCCATTTATGAATAATGTTTAACTGGCGCCCTATGCATTTCACTAAAGCCATGCTTTTTTTTCTATTTTATGGTGCATGCTTTATTATATAGAATTTTTGCAGTGGGATCTGCAACAGATGGGATCTTGTTGGGGTTCCACATATTTGGTTATTTAGGAGTTTAGTAAACAGTGGTTTTATCCAGCCTGTGATTGGAACAGATGTGATCTTATCAGGGTTCCACTTTTTTCAGGAGTGTAAAAATGCCATGATTTGCTGTACAGTGCTAGAGTTTACTTTTTGTGTGTTTCAGAATTGAGGTCCTCTTTAGCCAGAATTTGCCCCTGGGTTCTAAAACATCATAATAGGGAGTTAATGTTTTATTCTCTATTAATTCCATTAAATCCCTTTAATATTAGAGCATGTGTTGCTTTATAGCATTAACTAGTGTCTTGCACTCAACAGTATTTTCACAGTTTATGACACTGCTTAGGGCATTAACAAACAGCTGTTTGAATTAAATGAGCAGTTAAGGACCCTGTTCATTAACTCAAAAGTTTCATGTATTTTTAATTCTTTAAATCTAATGGTATTAACACCCTCTAAGAAATCTATCTTTGATTATAATTTGCTGTGACCAGTATTGGTTTGAGGGGCAGGAAGTTATATGAGACATATTGGAGATGGCTATAGTCAACAAATTGTAACCCTTATCAAAATTGCATTTGTTTAGTGTATAGAACTTCAAAAGTTGTTTATAGCAGCTGTATTGAGAATTTTCCAATTTTGTTTACTGATGACTTAATTTAGCTAATGTAAGGAGGCAGTTGGAACAGAATTATTTGCATTTGAAATGGTGCAATCAAGGGTTTCTGACTGTCTCATTTACAAAAAAGAGACAAGAGAGAAGAAATTGCATTTGGACAGTGACAGAGTGCCTAATGCAGCTCTGTGTATAAAGTATTGTTGTAGTCAGTGATTTTTCATATATTTTTAAAGACCATACTTTCGTAAGTTTTCAAATTTCATATCGTTACTTTTTATCTCAATTGAATTTTCATATACTCACTTTTAACTACAACCACAAAGCCCACAACCTGATCAAATCCACCTGTGAACCACTCCAGTATTCAGCTTTTTTTTAAAAAAAAAAAAAAAAATCTAAAAATTAATGTTGGTGTTTGAGTGTCTATCAGTTTGTAAACACAATGGAGTGACTTAAAAATAAACTATTTCTTTGTACAGAAGAGGTTCTTTTGGTATGCAGAAGGATACAAAGTATGTACACAAAAGGAAGGAGAAGAACTTAAAACAATTAAATGACAAAGATCTCTGTCAAGGAACCCATTTCCAAAATGTTGCTATGTTGAAAGGGGAAAAGGAGAGGGAGGAAGAATTGCCTGCATTGCAGAGAAGGTGCAATTGAGCTTGGAGGAGGATTGAAGTATGTATATATGTTTCAGGTGTAAAAGAAGGAAAAATGAAACATCTCTCATTCTCCATCATCTCTTTCTCACTGTATATCTATAAAATACATAGGTTTGGTGCTAATACTCCATAAACCTAAACTGTTAAACACTATAATTATAAAAATAATCATTATTATTATAATGACTATAGCCATTTCCTCACTAGACTGTTATAGTGCTATGATTCCACTTTCAACAGCTCATGGAATCCTGGGGTTTTCAGTTTAGGGAGGGGCTACGTGGCCCCTCCCAAAACTGCAAACCCCAAGATTCCATAGGATGTTGAAAGTGGAATCATAGCACTATAACAGTGTAGTGCAGAAATGGCCTTTATACAATAAAGCAAGGGAAGGATTTGGTGAGGTGTCGGCTTGTCTCTTCCTTTTCAACACTCCTGAAGCTTTCCTCACCAAGAATCTCATGAGCAGCATCATAAGTGTCTATGCAGATAGGTGAGACCCTCAACATCTTGGACACAAAAGATTATCTGTGCAGTGTAGAGGAAGAACACATCACCATTCAGATCTAGAAGAAGGGAATCTTGTGACTAAACCTTCAGATCATTTGAATCCCTCAGACCCTCTCTTGTCAGTTTAACTTCCCTGCTTCACATGGTTTGAAGTGCTAGTTGTTTCGTCCCTCTCTGCTTTAGGTTTATAGGATTTCCAGAACGAAAATTGTAGATGGCACCTGTACATTTAATGGTTGTATAGAAGAGGGAATTTTGGGAGGTTTTTCTTGTTACATGATGAGAACCACATGCTGAAATCCCTTCTTCTGTGCAACTCTTAAAGGCACTGGGGGTGTTTCTAATTTTCACTCTGGCAACCCTCCGTAGATACCTTTAGCTTCTTCTGTTTCTCGTTTGAAAGCTTCTTCTTTCCCTTCTCTGCTGTTGTCTAAGTAAAAACATTCCTGTCATTTACCTTTTCATCTCTTTCTTTTTCTGATAGGTCCAGCTGGAAAGGAGAATGACGCTGGTGTGAGGAAGAAGGAAAAATTGCCAGAGCAAGGACCCTTGCACACTAGACAATAGCAGCATTATAATTTCACTTTGATTTCACAACTGCTATGGAAACATCCTGTGGAATTCTGGGATATGCAGTTTAGGGAGGGATATTTAAATGTTTTAGCCAAAGACTTTTGCTGTGTTACCAAATTGCCAATCCCAGGATTCCACAGAGGCAGCCATGGCAACTGAAGTGGAATCATAGTGGAATTATATGCTATAATTGCATAGTGTGGAACAGTTTCAAGGCTTAGCAAACAAATCAGACTGGACTGTGTTGCCAGCTAAACATGGTCAATGTATAGCATGGGGAGACACAGTCATCCCTTAGCTCAAATGGTGGCAGCAGTATCCATATTGGAGCCAATAAAGGCTCACCTGCTATGGCAATTCTTTAGCGATTTCAACATCTTACTCTGTGTTTTACTCTCCTGCATTCTTTCCCCTGTATATTTTTTTCTTCTGACTATGTTTTCTACCCAGATTCTTTGTTTGTTTGTTTTAAAAAAGACTTCTTACTTTCTCTTTAGTTTTGTTGGTACTTCTTTATCCCATCTAATGGGGCTTGTATGGAAGTGGTATCTCCACCAGTAAAACAGAAGAAAAGGAGTGAAAAGTTATATTTAGGGCAGAGGTTCTCAGCCTCACAGTACTTTGGGCTTTAGTTCTCAGAATCTTTGAATACTGGCCATGCTGGCTGGGGCTTTTGGAAGCTGAAAACATCTGGATGATTGAACACTGAGAACCACTGTTTCAGAGCATTATTTATATATTTAATATCTCATATTTCCTCCCACATAAGATTCAAGGCAGCTTATAACAACAACTATAATAAAAAAGTTTTAAAACAATTGCATAAGTTCTCCTGTTTAAAAAAAAAAGCTGCAGTTGATAACCTTTATACTTGCATTTGAAACACAAGAATGAGAATAAAAAATGTAACACAAATACACCCGTTACAGGAGAATAAAAAATATAGCACAAACACACCCATTACAAGATCATTCTGCAACTCCCAGTTCATAGGCAAAAGCGAGCCTAAATAAAATGGCCTTTGCTTGCCAGCCTAGCTTCCCTTGTGAGAGTGTTCTAAAGCCTGGAAACAGTCACTGAGAAGGCCTTTTTATGAGTCTTCACAAAAAGGGCCTGTGGCACTGGTGAGACCAAAAGATCACCTATCCCAAGGATCTTGAAACTTGAGCAGTCCCCTGTAGGGAGATAGTCTGGACTGAAGCAGTATATGGCTTTACAGGTCATAACCAGCACTTTTAATTGCATCTGGGAATGAACTGATTTGCATGGGAAATCATAACTCAACAACAAAATTGAGGAGGGATATCACACTAGCATTGCTTGCTAAACAGAACCAACTCACAGTGGAGAAGGACATTGTCTGTTGAGTGGCTTAAACAGCCACCGGTGATAGCCAGGACAGTCATTTAAACAGCCACATTCTGCCAGCCAGTAACTCAACAACCACTCCAAATGCCACTTTCAAAACATATGGGTGAACAGAAATTCCTCAGCTTGTGATGGAACTGGAGAAAACTAGGGCCTTTTCCACACGAGGGAATTATAACGGTGCAGTGCGTCCTCCACAGAGGACGTCTGCACCTTGGAGCAGACTACTTACCGGAGATGCGCACCTCAGTCTGCTCCAAAACAACTCCAGCGTGTTTTTTAAAGACCGCAAACAACAGGTCTTAATTTTCCTGGAACACGCCATTGCGTTCCTGCTCCCTTGTGCAGATTTGCAGGCTCACACCAATGCGAGCCTGCGATCTGCGGAGGGCGGGCTTTAGGCATGGCAAGCTTCGTGGTTGGTCAGGACCCACAACCAACCAGAAGCCGGCATTTTGGAAGCCAGAGCAGTGCAGTTCTAAGACCACGCACTGCTCTGATTCACTCTGGACCGGACCAAGGAGCCAGAAGATCTGGTGAAGTAATAGCACGGAGTGATTCCCTCACCTCATGCAGAAATGGCCTAGGAAATGGCAGTAACAGAGTTCTGAAGGCAGCATTAGATTGCTTGGAGAATCCTGTGGTCTGAGAGGCTTCCAAAAGGTTTGACAATAAAATGCAGGCAAGTGATACCAATGTTGATTTTCTTGCTTATTTTAGGCTGATCTTGAGCTTTTCTTTCAATTGTAAAAGGTTGTGGCTAGTGATGGCAAGTAGCAACTTAAGATTTTTCTAGGTAAGACACCATTCCTTCTTTGAAGAGGCTACAGCTATAGTTATAAGGCAGAAAACTACTATGGCAGGCCTGGACCCCACTTGAAACTTATAAGAGAAGCTCGTCATGTCTGAATGAGTCAAATCAATACACATAAACTCTAACTTGAGAAGGCAGTGACAAGCCAAAGTAGAGAAGATAAAGGAGGTAAAGTCCAGTTATGGTAAGTAAAGTTGAGCAACTGCAGGAGAAGGCTAAGTGAAAGTCTTTGTATATAGAAAACAAATGGGAAAAGGACTGTGGACAACTCCAAGTGAATTGTGCTAGCTGAAACTTTCTCTTACTAGGAAACTTGTAGAACAGTGGTTCTCAACCTGTGGGTCCCCAGATGTTTGTGGACTTCAGCTCCCAGAAGCCCTGAGCATTGACCATAGTGGCTGGGGCTTCTGGGAGCTGAAGTCCACGAACATCTGGGGACCCACAGGTTGAGAACCACTGTTGTAGAAGGATATTTTTTTCATCACAGAGCTAAAGCAAATTGAAGCCTTATGTGGACTAAAAAGACCAGTAGTGCAGTTGCATAACTTCCTTGGGGAACAGAATAACTGTTCAAAGATTCTGATTCTGGTGTTTTTGACTTTTACCTGGATCCTATACAAGGAGAAAAAAGATGATACATAGGTAGATAGGTAGGTAGACAGACAGACAATAGAATAAAAGGCTGAGCAGATGGAAAGGGATACATCCTCTGAATCAGAAGATGGTAGCAGGTCATGTCCTCTACCTAGAAAGACATGAATAATAGTACTGTTGGTTCTTCCTCATCCTTTGGAATCCCTCATCCCACACAGTAAAGTCTAGGGCTTGGGTCATAGCAATCTACTGGTAAATCTTTGTGTCTGGAGAGTGGCGAAGGAAATTATGTTCTGTTGGTTCTGATAGATATGTTTGTAACTTTCACTGTTGCAGACCACAATATTTTGCTATATTATATATGACATCTGCAAGCATATGCTTGCTATTTGTGATTTTCATTAGCATTACCTATGTCAGATTTCTGGATCAATTGGCAAGATTAGAAGTAAAGGACTGTGTTTTTCAGTCACTTTGTTCTTTAGCCATTTCTTCCCCTTTTGGACAGGGTCCAGAAGGCAATGCTGAAGGTCTACGGCTTCTTTCTGTTGCCATAAAATTCTATGTTATCCTTCATTTTCAGATGGCATCTACAAAACCTTTGGGAGAGGTTGTGCAAGGATTTTGACTTTGGTTTCATCAGTATGCAGAGAACACCCAGTTATATCTCTCCTTTTCCTCAAATCCCAGTGAGGCGATAAGCCTCCTTGAATCAATGTCTGTAGTCAGTAATGAGTTGGGTGAGGGCCAATTAACTGAACCTAAACCAACATAAAAAAGTGAGTTGTTGATGGTGGGTAGCCATGCTGAACTTGGAGTTGGTTTTCAGCCTGCTTTAGAATCAGAAGAATCAGATCTGCAGTTATGATATTGTCCTGGACTCAGTTCGGCTCTCAAATGTCAGGTATGACCAGGGCTGCCTTTTACAATTTCAGATGGTATGCAAGGTACGTCTGTGCCTGGAAAATGCAAGTCTACCCACCATAATGTATGCTCTAATAGCCCTGTGACTAGTCTACTGCACAGCTCTCTGTGTGGGAGTATAGCTAAAGGGAACATGTAATTCCAATTCTGAAGTATTTGGACTGTCAGGGAGTTTCTATGCCCAATTCAAAGTGTTTTACCTTTAAAGCTTTAAGTGGTCTAAGTCCTAGATATCTGAAGGTGTGCATCCTCCTATGTATTCCCTCTAGATAAATAGGGGAAAACTTGCTAAATGTGTCCCTGCCATCTCAGGAAGCACAGATGGCAACCAGCCAGAAGGATATCCTCCAGTGGGCATGCAGTGTTTGGAGCATCTTCCTAAGAAAAGTTTACATCTCTTGTGTATTTATAAGGCTGCCAAAGATCTTCTTTTTTAGGGAAGCTTTTCTATCTTAACTGTTTTACTGGAGCTGACTGTTTTTATTTTTCATTCTCTTGTTTAATTTTGACCGTACTGTTCCATTTTGTTATTTTATGTGCGTTTTGTCTTATTTTGTTGTAAACTGCTTCAAGGACCTTTTTGGCTGGGACACGAGCAATGAATAATATTATCGATGGGCTATCACTGTTCCCGTGTAATCAACTATAGAGTCTACTAGTGTTCTTAGATCCAGCACAACTGCTGAAAAAAATAGAGGCATCTCTTGTCAGTTTCATTAATCTTCGAAAGATGAGGCTATTGTTGGTTACTAGTCAGGACGGCTATACATCACCTTTTAGATCAGAGGCAGTATGCTTCTCCCTATCAGTGACTGTGAGGTTTAAGATGGAGGGCACAGTTGCATTTATATTCTGATGGCAACAGTCTGGCTATTGTGTGAATAGAATGTTGGACTAGACTGGGCTTCTGGTCTAAACAAACATGCCTTTTATACTCTTAATTATAGCTGGTTTGTTTATTGTGTTGGGTTTTTTGGGGGGATGAGACCAGGATTGTTTGTGACCTGGTGGGATATCCTGCAACAATATGTCTAGGAGCTCCCCAGGACAGGAGCCTGAATGATGAAGAGGGAGTAAACCTCAGCAATGACGATCTTCACTTTTGAAGTCCAGAAAGCTTACGAGTCTGGATTCAACCTTCAGTCAGCTCCCCTACATCAACTTCCTAGCTGCTTTTACATGCAGGACCATGCCTGCCAATCTGGAGTTTAATGATAGGAAAAAGTTCTGTGTGCAACACTGGGTGAACGGTAGCTTACTCCAAAGTTCTGTGCAGTCTAATCTGGTCATGACAGGATACATGTTTGAACAAAGGCAAAAAATTAAAAAACAGAGGAGGATTAGCTTATCCTGAAGAAACTATTCGGATATCATTACAATTCTACATTAATATGTGCCTTAAGCATAGATTATTATTTCTGTCAGTGTTTGTCAAAATCAATCATTTTTTCAATCAATTAAATGCTCTTTACCCTCCAAAATGGAGTTACATAAATATGTCAAGAAGTAATCACCAAGTCAGAACATTAAGGTCTTTATTTGTTGTCTAGCCCTCAGGTGATGGTAGAGATCTAAAATTTCCAGAAATGTTGAAGACATAAGAAAAATTTATTTCTCTCATTTCCACCCCCACCAAAGAAACCACCAGAAATTTTCAGAAAAATTGGGGAATTGGGAAAAATACAATAGTAGCATCTTTTGCAGATTGAAAGTCACTTTATTTTTATTTCAGAACACCAAATCCATAATGTATAACTTGGGTTGGCATAAAAGTGATTTATACACACACACGTGTGTGTGTGTGCATGTATTTGTGTGTGTGTGTGATATGTAGTTTTTTAATTTTTTTAAACAAAATAACTGCAAATTTATTTGTTTATTTGTTGTTCTAAATGAAGTTTCAAGGTTGTGAACTATAAGGAACCTCTTAGTTTTTGCTAGTTTATGATGAGCTGGGAAAAGAAAAAAAAAGAAGAAGAAACATGAATATTAGCAGAACAAAGTAAATTACTTTTGTGTCCTCTAGTCCTTTGCAGTGCCAAGCAGACATAAATCACTTGTTCCTATAAAAAGACCTGAGACAAGGAAACCAAGAACAGGAACTGAAACAATGTGAGATATTGGGCGTAGTCTTACATATGAGGTTAGCTATTATGTAAAAAATTATGTAGGAATAAATATATGAGTATTTTGTCTTCAATATTTATTCTTCTTTCTTAAAAAGAATATTCCATAAGTTGTTTTCTCAATTTTTCTGGAAGAAACTATCTCAGGGAAAAATGAGAAAAACTAGTTCTTTTCTCGAATTTCTTGGAGAGGGGATTGCTTCACCTTCACATCTCTAACTGGTTGAAGTTTTCTCAGAAACATATCTTCAGAATAAACCACACATGTGGCTTATTATGGAGAATGAGCATTCCACAGAGATGAGATTCAGCAGCACAGGCTCTCTTCCGTGAAATTTTGAATCATCAAGAGGAACCAGGGAGGAGGGGGAGGAGGAGTTGTTATTGTTGTTGTTGTTTATTTGTTACCCACCCCTTCCCAAAGCTTGAGGTAGTGTGCATGATAGATACAATTAAAGACAAGTTATGGTTAAAATAGACTAAAACAGCAAACCAAGACTGCCGAATGGGCCATTGCAAATGTCTGAGATGACCCAGAGATTAGCAGCTATGAGACAAGAAGTTAACACTGAAAAGATGATCAAAATGAAAAGGTAAATCATGAGACGGAATTGAGAAGTAAACCAGAAGTCAGGACCTATACAATATTTGAATGACATATGGCATTTACACATGAAAATTTACTTTTAAAAGCCTACTTCTGATTCAGAGGATCCCTCTAAACAGCTAGTTAACTTTATAATCACATTTTAAGGGAACTCTTATTTTAAATGTAGAAAGCACAGGAAATAACAGCAGGAAATAATAAACATTTTAATTAACTGTACTCTGTGCTACAAAAGCCAGCATAGTGTAGTAGTTTGAGTTTGTCTAGGCCACTGTGTAACCTTGGACAAATCACACTCTCTCAGTCTCAGCAGAAGACAAAAACAAACTTCTTCTGAACAAATCTTGCCAACAACACCCAGTGATAGGTTCACCTTAAGGTTGTCATAAATTGGAAATGACTTGAAGGCACACAACAACACTGCTCTGCTAAGTACCTGGATTCATCTCCTGTTTCACAAAGGCAAGCATTCCGCGTGTGCTAGTGGTGATGTACAATCTGAATCATATGAAGTTAATCTTTTAGAAATAAGGAAGACTGAATAACCTGAGATGGCATAGATTTCTTCATGGCTATAACTGTGCTGTACATAGAATATTTTGTTTTCTCTCTTTAATATTGAAAATGGCATTTTTCCAGTTTTCTAGGACACGTTGGGAAAGTTTTTAGATCAGGAAAATTTGGGCAAATTACTCTAAATGTAAAGCAATCATTATTTCTTTGTTTTATATTTTTTTCTTTCTTGACCAGTTTCATAAGCGCTTATTAATGCTTTCACTGAAGGTAGCTCATAGGACTGACAACATCCTGCCAAGATGATGCATTAATGATTGATTTAATTCATCTAGGTCAAATTAATGAGGCAAGCTCTTTTTAACTCTAAATACAGTTTGTCTCCAGATATTTGTGAAATACAGATCTAGCATTCTTTCCGCTCAAGAATGACAAGAAGGAACTGTTCTTTTTCTATTTGAATTGAATCATGATACAGACATGTTAAATATGGTAAACGTCTCTTTGCTATTGCTCAGCGGCTCATTTGAAGCCTAGCTGTTATACCTCACTTCTCCTTCTGTTCCCTGGGTGAGGGAATACCTAAAGAGAAAAGAGTTTGTCAATGTGGTTGTTAGAGGTTTCCTGAAAATATACATTCAAAGCTACACATTGGAAAGAGGCTGAAAGTACTCCCTATTGGTTGACATGATTATGACATCTTATCTAATATGATTATGACCTCACTGATCTGTTGTCCTGGCTGCTGTTTTTGAGAATACACTTCACTACAGAGTTTTCACTGTCTCTTCATTTGGATCTGCAGTTACATGGAAGGTCCCCAAATCAAGTTTTTAGGCTTGTCAGACTTTACAAGTGAGACAACTTTTGGTGGATGGAGATAGGGAATCACTGTCTCCTGATATCACTACTAAGCTGTGCTTACACTGACTCTAGCTTTCTTGAATGATTTGCTTTCCTTGTTTCTTTCTGCTTAAGCCAGAGAAGGAAGCAAAATCATCTAATGGACATTGGAGTTTGC
This sequence comes from Iguana delicatissima, assembly GCA_948472985.1. Classification (NCBI taxonomy): domain Eukaryota; kingdom Metazoa; phylum Chordata; class Lepidosauria; order Squamata; family Iguanidae; genus Iguana; species Iguana delicatissima. The sequence continues at coordinate 1,565,091 of CAOKZL010000109.1, forward strand.
ATGCAGTTCTGTGTCAGAGGTGTAAAAGAGGAGCAGATTTAAGATTTAGTTGTTTTAAATTTGAATTTAAACCACTTTGGAGGTCCATCTGAATTGAAAGTTAGGATAGAAATCAAATAACTCATAATACTCAATGTATAGCTGACCAAAACCAGATAATCAATAACCCTTGTATCAACGTGATTCAGTCTTGTGAAAGATTTTCACATCTTACTTTCAGAACAAGATTTCTTTTATTTTTGGTGGAAGGGTGCCCAACATTTTGGGCCAGTGTTTCTGTATCTCTGGAGAAACTGTCCTAGGCTTGCAATACTAAATGTAGGCTGTAACCATAGACCTCTGTAACCTGGGAATAAGTCATTATAGTAAATGAGATGTCTTTATTTTAAAAATTTCTACAGTACCTCTAAGCATTAAAATCTTTTAAAGGTGGTTTATCATAGTACAAAAACATCGGAAACACAAAACTCAAACCAGAGTTAATTAAGGGCTAATGGTAAAATTATGAGCCAATGTGCCATAGTGCTTTGAGTGCTGAGCTGGGACACTGGCAGACATCCTCTCGGGCCTAATTAGAGGAAGGCAAGACAAACCACCACTGGACAAATTCCGCCAAGAAAACTCCATGATAGGTTCACCATAAGTCAGAAATGACTTGAAGGCACACAACAACAATAAGAATAACAACAGCAACAACATTAAAAACAGCTCCCAGAGTTCAGACTGGTAACAATTAGGGAACTGACTGTAAATTTGCAATGGTCCTGGTGGGAAATGTTGGTGATAATACTGCTAGAGAATAGTTATTAAAAGTTTGTGTGAATACAGTAACAGATAAGATGTTGAATAGAAATGATTTAATATGGCAAGCAGATTTAGTCTCCCAATGATATTCTTTTACTGTGTTTTGATATTGGATACTCTGAAGTTTTAAGAATTCAAAAAGTCATAACAAAGTAAAAGAAATTCCATGCAGCAACAGACACACACACACAAAAAAACCCTCTTAAGAGAAAGCTGCTAAGGATTCATTCACCTCTAGTTTATTGGTATATGTGGGATGAAGTAGAGCAGTTAGGATAGCACACAGGAAAAAAAATGTAGTTACTCAGAAGGAAGACACAGGATAAAGGAACAACTACCAGGAAGTAACTCAGCACAAATAAGTAGAAAGAGTTAGCTGGAGGGAAAGAAACTGCTAGGCGTTGACTACAGACTCTTTAAAATAAAATTCTTCTTCATGGTCTCTGTGACTCACACCAATGAGTTTAGTGTGCTTGCATCGTCTATCATTTGGAACCTACTAGAGCTGTTATGTAAGCATTTTGATAGCAGTCCTTCCTCCCTTGCTACATGTGCTAGCCTAATTGTTGCTCAAACTCTCAGTTCCTTTTTCTCCATCATAGCAGCAACCTTGAAGGAACAGCAGATGATTAGAGACACAGATAAAACAACCTGAAGCTGAGCTTGTAGATCCAATCTACCATTGGATTCAAATAAGAATTCTGACATTGGCATGAAGATAGTATGTAGGTCCTGGGCTGCTTCTTCCACCATTCAACCAACTTCCAAGAAGGTGGATAGCCTGTACTGTGTGATAAAGTCCAGTTCGGATTGGCTGCTACATCACTCCAAATCAAACTCTATCATCGATGAAGCAGCACATTCTAAGTCTGCACAAAAGAAACTCATTGTTTCTGCTAGCAAAGAGGGTAAAAAAATGGACTTGCTGGCTAAGAAATTCTATTCTGCTACTGCACGCTCCTTCAGGTTTACTAATTACAAGGCCTGCATGGCTGCATATCAACAGTGCCTGTGATAGAGGATGAACTCTTTCTTAGCAAAGTTGTGTGAAGATGGCAAGAAGTCGGCAGGGTCGTTGCAAACAGAGGCTCACAGCCTAGCTGCTCAACAATTGAATACTGCATGGCAAGTGACTGACTGTGGCAGAAGGGTGCTGGTGGGAGGTATAGCAATACAGAGATGTGTGGTTGCAGTGGTTGCAGTGGTTGCATTCATCTGGATTGCCACATCAAGCACAAACAACTACAGAACTTCCATTTGATGAGGGCAGCCTCTTTAACAAGGGGATGGGTGACAAGTTGGAGCATATCCATAAAATGTGTACTACTGCGCTCAAGTCTGGATTCCAATCACATGCCCACTTGTCATGCCAATCCCATTATCAATAGTCTAGACAATCCTCAGGTCCAAAGCAACAGTTCAACTGTACAATTTCCAGTCATTCCAGGTCTTCAGCAATCCCTCTGTCTTCCTTCTGAAAGTCTTCAACTGTTTCCAAATAATGCCTGCAGTCATACCATAAAAAATCAGGTGACCAAGGCAAGCAATGTCTTTGGCTCCTTTGTTGACCTTCTTTTCACTACCACAGCAACAAACTACAAAATTTCACCCATGTCTGGTCTGCTATAACATCAAACACTAAGGTTCTGGACATCATGCAGAAGGAGGGTGCCATAGAGTTTTGGAACTATCGCCCTGTGGGGTAGTCCACATCACTTCCCCCTCTAATGCACTCCTTGAGGAGGTCAACACTTTTCTCCTTAAGGGTGCCATTGAAGCCATTCCCACTCCACTCATCCCACAGTTTTTTTCTCCTGCTGTTTCATCATGTCCAAGAAAGATGGAGGTCTTCATCCTATCCTAGATCTGAAGGATATCAGTTTTTACATCCAGTGCAGGTGTTTCCAGATGATTATGTTTGGTACCATCATGTCTCTGTTGCAAGACGGAGACTGGTTTGCAATGCTGGAATTAAAGGATACTTTCATATCACAGTCTGACGGTCATCCTGGTACTTTCTCTGTTTCACCATGGGAAGAAGGGCCAGTCATTTTTGCATCCTTCCCTTCAGACTTTCCATTGCACTTTGTGTTTTTGTGAAGTTCATGGCAGTGATGACTGCCTGGCTCAAGCAGCAAGGTGTCATGGTGTTCCTTTACGCCAGTGACTGGCTCCTTGTAGCCCATTCCAGGTCCTATTCTCTTACTGACATTGACTTTACACCCTGCCTCCTCAATGTACTAGGATTGATTATGAACCATGACAAATATCATCTGGAGACATCCCAGACTGTCAAACTCATTGGTGCCATTTTGGATTCTTGGCTGTTTATCTGCCAGACAAGAGGTTCAAGAACAAAAAGCTGTATTATAGTGTTGCCACACTCACAGAGTGTGCACCAAATACATTCAAGTGGTGCTTGGGTTCATGGCCTCCACATCAGTGATATCTCACACAAGGCTTCAGATGCATCTTCTGCAGACCTGGTTCTAGTCCTGCTTTGACCTGTGGTTTGACTCTCCTGGACTGCATTTCACCATATCAAGGGCCATAAATCACCTTACAATGGTGGCTTGATCCCAGGAACATTCAGCCCAGTATGCCCTTCCTACCTCACCAACCCATAACAGTGGTCACTACAAATTCTTCGATGGAAGGATGAGGGCTCATGTGGAGCTCATGTCGGGCTTCTCAGTCAAGGGACATTAGACAGAAAATAAGAGAGGAATCTCCATGTCAACACTCTCAAGATACTGGCATTTGAGAAAGCCTTCCATGCCTTTGAAGTTCTCCTGTGTGACAAAGTTGTTCAATTAGTCTCTGATAACAGCATGGTGATATACTACCTGAACAAGCAGGGAAGAACAAGATCAACCACCCCTGCTTCATCTCACATTCCATCTGTGGGAACTCTGCATTGACAGAGGCATTTCCATCTCTGTGATCCATCTCCCAGGAGTGGAGAACATCTTAGCCAATGTTCTCATCTGGATACCAATCTCTTGTCAGGAATGAAGGCTTAATCCTAGTATGCTTCACACTGTCTTCAGGAAATGGGGCATTCCAGAAGTGGATCTCTTCACTTTTGCACAAAACAGGCAGCGCCAGACCTACAGCTCCAGGACACATCATGGGAAGGACTCTCTCAGAGATGCTTTCATATTTCATTGGGTATGTTTTTCCTCCATTTTTATGTTTGCCAACATTTGAAGAGAGAAGGCAAAGTTCATCCGGATCATTCTGTGATGGCCCAGGCAGCTTTGGTTTGCCCCCTTCTCCACATTTCTCTGGGCTCCTTCTTTAGGCTAGAAGCCTGAAGTACTTCAGCAGATTTCCTACTTCAGGCTACTGGAGAGAACAGATATCCAGAATTCAGCAAAGAATTCAAATTTCTTTCTTCCTTCTGAATGTGAACTTGAATGATTGTGTTCACAGATTATGACACATTTATAACCAGTGGATTTTCCTTTTATGCTGTTGCAATGGGAAAATATAGATCTCATTTATCCAGAAGATCAGTAGATCCAAATTTGTCCAAAAAAGTATAGTTTCTTGTGATGATGACTTAATAAAGATAGAGATACAATTTGGTGTGGCGTGTACAGAGTATTGGATATTCATTTTGAGTGTTGATAGTCTATAAACTCGTTATGACTTTTGTCTTAATATGTAAAATTGTGTAATTCCCTGTAAATATATTCATTAATAACAATGATTTGTGGTGAACATTAATTTTTATGAAATAAACTTGATTGATTGGCTAGCTTGAGTTCTCATTTGCCTTTCTTGGAACAGAAAGCTTCTTTCCTGTAATAGAAGAGTCTCCAAAGAGGAAAAGAGAGAGAGGCTAATTCTGCTTTTTTCTCCTTCCTCTCTGCCACAACCTCCCATTCTGCTCCAGAGGGACACACATGTGCTCCAGAGCATATTTTGAGAGGCCACCAAGGACTGCTGGCGGAAATTAAGAAAAACTGTTTCTCTCTTTTCCTACCAGCAGAATTAAGATCCAAACTTCATTTAATAAGCTAAGTCTTCCTTTGGAACTTCCAAAATTCTCCAGCATGTGCACACTGGTTGGACAATTCTGGGCATTATTGCCCAAAAAGAGTAGGTTTTCTAAGCTCAGGCAAAGGGACAATAATAAGTGGTTGATAAGCAAATTTTACTTTCAATAGAGTCATATTATCATGTATTATTCAAGAAAAGAACAATGTCATCATTGAGTTAAAAAAAATGCTTTAATGACAGTGAATTTGTTCATATTTATTCAGTACAGTACTAAGTCCTGGGTCTTTTATTTTTGCTAAAATAGGTAGGAATTAAAACAAAGAAAGTAAAGCAGTAAAATCCTGAAAAAGAGAGAGAGTTCAACAGAAGTATATTTGAGCAGGCTTCCTGGAAATCGCAGCTAATTCTCAAGAAGCTGAGCGGTCAAATAGTGAATTTCACTCTTGCCAGTAACTGACGAATGCATATCATTTTATGATATGATTGTTACAAGCTATATTATTAATATCAATTAGCAGTTTCTACTTCGTCCTTTTGTCACCAAGTTAGCTGTATAAAAAGCTTTCCCACCACTAATAACGAGATGGGCAAGGCTGGACATTAAAGACCATGAGCTGATATGAGCTTCTTATTAGCCAAACATTTGTTATCAATGAAATGCGGCAGAACTATTGTTCCAAGGCTGTTGCTGTAAAACCATAGTGCATTGTAGTTTGTTGGAGGTTAGTAGCACTTGTTAATTTGATCAAGGCTGAAGTTTACGGAGGATAAAGTAAACAATGCAAACTGCAGACACCATCAGTTTCCTATGGGCAGTGAAGTGTAGTTTGTTCCATTTACACTTCACAACAACATCTGATGGGCTTTGTCAGTGCTGCACAGAGTAATTAAACCTGAAATCAATAGCAGGCATTTGTCATGTTTACAGCCGCTCTTTCTGCTGGGTTAAACTCATCAGTTTAGTGCCGTTCTGTTTTACTGCAGAGACACGCTCCATTATTTCTTCAGGTACAGTTGAGATATTCAGTTACATGCCCAATAGTTTGAATACGACAGTAAGATTAAAAGGGGCAGGCAAATGGACAGTTTTTGTAATTTATTCACTGATTTCTTTAAATGGTGCTAGATTTTCATTTTCTTCCACCTCTTCTTTGATGAAACCCCTTTATGCCCCAAGATAATATGTTCCCATTTTCCAGTAGTTGGAATAAAAACAGCACTGAAATGATAGAGAAGTTGATGCCGAATATAACAGTGTCAGGGTAATTCATATGAACCAGGCAAATAAGTCAGTGGAATGGTGTTATAGCAACAAAGAAAACTATAGTTCAGTTTCACTTTGAAGCACAGAATCCTCGTTTTGGAAGAAATCCTGAGAATCTTCTGGTGCCATCATCCTGCAGTGGCCATGTCTCTAGATGGAAATGATTTCTTCCAAATAGATGATATTCCAGTCTCAACCCCTATAGGGTAAATCCTCACCTCTTCTTGGCACAGTCGTATTGTCAAATTCAGAGGTGTTTTTTATTTTTTATTTTTTTGTTCAAGAGAGGGAAGGGAATATTAGTTTTAGTCAGTCTTTCTGTTGATGTAGTCCCTGATAACATTTTATTTTATTTTTTTCGTCAGCCGTACATTGCTAAGTCATATTCAGAGGGAGACTAGCACCTTCCTCGACTTTATATTTATACATTTTTTCCAGTCCAGTATACAATTTCTTACATTTGTCTTTGTTGATTTCATTGCGTACAGCCCAATGCTCAGATTTATCTAGTTTTGCCTAGAAATATTTATGACAAAATTATTTTTAATTGACTATTTGTGTTCATTTTAGTATGGTAACTTCTACCCATGCTAGCCTTCATCCTTCATTTTATATACCCACATTGATGGTTGTTCAGTTGTTTCTTTCATTTTTCTAAATTATGAGTCACAGCATTTTGAATTTTATAGTGAGAGTATCCAGTTCAGCAGTAATGGAGTTAATCTCAGAAGTTGAGACTTGAGTTATATTTGGAAGAAACTAAAGAATTATGTACTACATCCTTAAAAGAAAATGTAAGTGAATGTACAGCACAGTCCTGTACATATTTTCTTAGAAGTAAGTCTCATTGAGTTCAACGGGGCTTTCATGTAGGTGAATAGATATAGGATTTCATCTTTGCAATTCATTTCTAATACTTTATGTGCCAGCATAATTTTGTAGAATAGCTTGTAACAATAGTGATCTCATTGTGACATCATAAAATATTACATTACACAACCATTTTAAGCTAACATGCACTTCTATTTATTGGTTTAAACATTTAAAATCCATGTGGATTTTAGAAACAATAAATTTAAAAAAGTAAAAACCCTGTATTATTTCACACCAAGGTTTGAATGACAACCTTTTTTGCACCTGACAAATGGACCCCATAATGTATCTTAATCAGTTAGTTATCATATGAGAACTTAATGTCAACCTGTCAATCTCCCTAGGCAGCTTGGGAATGATAAATGAAATTTTCAAAAGAATCCCCATCTGTTGACATTGTTTTGGTACATTCTAACACCTCAGTGCATCTCCTTAGCTAGCTGGAAGTTATTCTATTGAAGACCTTCAAACAATAAACCTAGTCAGTTGAACTCAATAGGATTTAAACTGAACTAAGTAAGCATTACTTCCAGGTTAGTACGTATTGGTTAATTATCATAAATTAATTAATTGTTAATCAATCAATCAATTAATTTTCATATAATATGATATGACATCTTAAGGATATGACGCACAATTTAGCTCTCTGTAGATATTACAAAATGGAAAGTGTGGTAGCAGTAGCCTTTAACTGGTTCAGTTGTTGCTACTTCCAGAAGAACCAAACTTTAGATCCGGTTCGTCATCTATACCTCATGTGTATTATCAGGAAATTGTGAAGATAAGATAGAATTCGCTGACCTCATCGGTGTTTCTTAAGAGCTGGGCAACATATATATGTGATTTTAAAACAATTAAGCACTAACAAATTCAACAAATTCATTGCTTGGAAATACTTAAGATGAGCAGATTCCATAAAAACATTTACATTAACATCCAGAGAGAACAAATACACTTTCAGAGCAGCCACACATGGAGGCAGGTGTGTCAGAAGAGATGTCTTATAGTAGGGACCACCATTGAAAAGTCCTTCTCTCCATTGCCTGCCAACTTTACTTATCTTAGTTATGAACCAGTCAGAAGAAAGTTTATTTCAAAGAATGGATAGGATCATAACATGGAACCCAACTTTTTAGTGTTTAAAGGTCAGCGCCAGGGCTGTAAATGCACTGATAACTAATGCATCTGCACAAACGAGAATTAGTGGTTGCATTTTGTATTAGCGGGTGTCTCTAAGTCATGCCCAAAGGCAAGTCTGCATTCTGTGTAGTACAGAAATCCAGTTTGGGTGTAACTAGGATATGCATTGCTGAGGATAGGTAGTATTTCTTGAAATGGAACCACTGACATATCTACTGTTATCATGATGTAGTTATCTAGACGACATATGACTGAATGCTCCATCTTTTAAACTAGAGCTTCTTTATGGCAGTTCCTTCAGTCTCAGCACCCAAAATGGTCTGATCTTTGGAACTGTCACTAGGGCCTTTTCCGCACTGGGTTTTTAAAACGGTGCAGACCGTCCTCCAGAGAGGACGTCTACACCTGGGAGCAGACTGGATCCAGACTACTTTGTGTAGTTCCGGACCTCAGCCCATTCCAGAATGGCCCAAAGTGGTCGTTCAGTGTGCTTTTGAAAGTCCACTTAAAACAGGTCTTTCAAAAGCATGGAGCGCGCCGCTCCATGGCCGCACTCCGGTGCAGATTTTCAGGCTCGCAACAGTGTGAGCCTGCAGATCTGCCGGGGGCGGGCTTGAGGCTGGCAAGCTTCACTGGTTGGTGGAGAGCCTCAACCAACTGGAAGCCACCATTTTTGTCCCCGGAGCAGCTCTGGACCAGCATGGACCTTCACATGGAGCACACGGGTCCGGTGAGTACCGGCACAGGGCGATTCCCTCACCCAGTGCGGAAAAGGCCTAAGAAGCTCTAGTTGTATTAATAAGGGCTTTATTTATTCTGAATGATCCTTATGCCACTCTGTGAAACATTTCTGTGATATGTGAACTGACCCATATTTGATGAAAGAGTGACTAGTAGCCTTTATCTGATTTTTCTTTGGCCATTTCCGCACTACACTGTTATAATGCTATTATTCCACTTTCAACATCCTATGGAATCCTGGGATTTGCAGTTTATGGAGGGACATTTGGAATTCTCAGCCAGAGAGCTCTTTGGCCTCAGTAAACTACCAATGCCAGAATTCCACAGGATGTTGAAAGTGGAATAATACCACTACAACAGTGTAAGGCGGAAATGTCCTTTATCTTGAGCACTATATTCTGGACAGGCAAGAAGACCGCATTATTTTTGGATCTGGTTCATATTGATTCCCATTCATATTTTCATCAGGTGTGGTTTTGAACAAAGATGTATACCTTTTATCTGTAAAATATTATAAATCTATAACAATATGAATGTTTTTACATTAATTATAGGAGGAGCTGTTTAATTACAGGAAGAGCCCCTCCTGTAATAGTGTAGAAACATTGTGGGAATATAAAATTAATTTCACTTGCAGGTTTGACATCTTGGATTTAGTGTTGTCTTATATGACGGGCAATGACAAGATGATTGTGAGAGATGGCATGTCTTAATAACATCACAGACCATCTTGTCTTCCTGAATACATGGCATATAATCTGAGGGACTCATTAAAGACACAGAGAGTACTTCTAGACATATTATGGAATTATTCTGCATCTGGGGAATGGAGCTATACATTATATTACCTTCCATTTGTTATCTCCCCCATGGTTTTTTGTACTACAAAAAAAAGTCTGTTGAGGAAAAGATAGACTACAGCATGATGTTCTTTGATTGGTAGCACTAGGAGTGGCTGTCTGAAATCACTATAACATAAGACGTGTCTTGCTTTTGTTGAAAGCCAGGAACAGGACTCTGGAGAACATGCTACAGGTCTCGGGATGGAGGAATCGCTTCATATGAACGTGAGCTGAGATAACACATAATATTAGAGTTAGCATTATGTAGTGGTTTGGGTGTTGGGCTGGGACTCTCGAGACTGGGGTTCAAATCTCCACTTGGCCATGGAAACTCATAAGGTGATCTTAGCTAAGTCACAGTCTCTCAGCCTCAAAGGAGGGCCGCGGCAAAAACCAATGAACAAATCTTGCAAAGAAAACCCCATGATTGGTTCACCTTTGGGTTGCCATAAGTCAGAAATGATTTGAAGGCATACTGTTGTGGCCGGAAAGAGACGAAGACCAGGTTTTCAGGGAAAAATCAAAAAGCCTTCATTTTCCAATCACTTGCGCAAGAACGACAGCTATTCCCAGAACTGTCGTCCTGATTAATTAAGGTAGCATCACTATATACCTTTGGTCTACCATGTCAGCAATCAATCATTCATTTAGCCAGCCCATCACAGAAGAAAAAGATTTTTGGTTAACTTTCCATTACATCATTAACTTAGCACACACGTGTACAGAAGAGAACAAAGAGTTAGTTAGAAGATGATACAAATTATAGCTCATGGCCAACCGATCCTCCCGAAATTCTCTAGTCATTCTTAGATAAAAGTACAAAGCGAGCCTTTTGGAGAGCAGCTTTCAAGGTTGCATCTGCTGGTTTGCAGAGAGCTAATACACGCAATTAGCACTTTCACTTACTGAAGGGGGAGCAATTCACACTTATTATCCCCAGCCTGCAGCCTTTGCAGAAAAAGGAAGTTAGCACTTTCCCTTACTGTCAATCCCAGCATTCTAACCTCATTCATCTTCTTCATTCCCCCCTTCATGCTAAATTCAAACTTTGCAATTTCAAGCATGCACTATTTCTTAGCCATGATAGCATAGCGAGCAGCTCTTCCCTCCATTGCTTTGGAGAGAGAAATACGCACACATTTTATTACACATGTGATACAGATTGCTACTAGTATTCCCCCTAAAAGCAGATAGATTACCCCAATGAATAATGCCTTTACCCAGGCCAGGTCGGGGAGCTAAGAGTCACCCATTCCCAAGGGTTTGTAATACCTTTTTCGTTATGTTGAATCATGTCCTGTAGGTGCTGAATCTCATCCTCTATAGTCTTATTCAGGTCGTGAAAGGTAACCTTACACCCACCTTTAACTGTCGTACAAAATCCTCCTCTCCTTGCTAAAAGGTAATCTAAAGCCATTCGATGTTGCATCAGTAACTGGTTCAATTCTTCAATCTCATGTTGTAAGGCCTGCACTATTCTTCCTGTTGCATTAATCGTTTTCTCCAGTCTACAAGTCAGCCCCAGTATGCTCCTACAGTTTTCTTGCACCAAAATTCCTGGGTATCCTCCCAAAGTGAGGAACCCTGTAACGAGACCCCCCCGCACCTCGGCTGAATGCATCAGTCGACAATTGTGGACCAATTATAACCAAGTCTTTACATTGTTCCCCCAAAGGTCCCACCATGTAGTTTTTTCTCTGATTATTAGGGGACGCTTGGAGGTCCCGTCTTCCTCTCAATACCTGTCTCAGAGTTATTGGGCCAGATACTTGTACTGGCAATGTCATATACCCAATCCCTATACACTGATGAGCCCCTGGATGATAGTTAGTAGCCCATCCGTTGAAATAGAACCATAAGTGCGATCTCGTGCCATGAGTCCCGCACAGATACTTCCTGAACTCGGGAAGTTGGGGAGGAAAATGGGATACTCTGAATACAATTCCTCCCAGCTTGTTTCATTTAACGGGTGACTTAGCTGATAGGAATTGTTATACGTTCCATATAAATAGAACTTATTGTTACATGCTGGGTAGTTACCTAATTTGGTAAAAAATGAGGGATGTTCTATATATCCCTTCCATTTTTGATTCCAACTCCGCTGTGGTGACAGCAAAAACACATTCCAGAGGGGTATGTGTAAAACTTTAAGTGGTGAAATGAAGTCTGATTTATCCTCCCATCCACAGTCATGAACATGTTTGGCTTATCTCTGAGCGCCGATTGCAGAGCTCCCACAATTACCCCTGGTTCAGAAATTAAGGAAGGCATAAACCCAAATTCAGCTACTGTCTGAGGATGTTCATATACCAATGTCATGGCTGTTCCGTGTTGCTGAAACATGTACTCAGCATACCTCTTGAACCAATTGGCTTGTGCTATTCCCAGAGCACTATCCAGACTTCCATCTTCAGCATCCATTTCTCCATCTGGGTTTGGAAGGGTTTCAAACTGACTTACCCCACAGAAATAACACCTATACCAGTGTAGATAGCCTAAGACGCCAATGCAAATGCCTATTATCAACAGTATAAGCTCTACAACCTGCATCCCACGATGTCTATTTCTCCCGATGAGGGGTCTGATCGTGTGTCGAGCGATTGAATAGTCCACGACAATCGCAACAAGATCTAGCCCCGATCTTCAATTCCTCAGCAGTTGCTGGATCTGACATGCGTCGCCTGGCAGCCCCGGAGTGCCAGTTGCATTGTCTAGCCCAGAATTCTTCTTTCCTCAGCAGTTGCTGGATCTGACATGCGTCACCTGGTAGCCCCGGAGTGCCAGTTGCATTGTCTAGCCCAGAATTCTCCTGAACCCCCTTTTCGTCTGGTTAGCTTCAGCTTCAAAGGGTCATCTTGTGATGGAATTACAGTCCAATCATTAAATGCCCTCTTAACTCTAGTATAATGTACCCAGGGTTTCAATCCCGCCACTTTCACAGCTGTGGGGGTTACCAATAGCACCTGAGAACGTCCCCTCCACCCAGGGGACAAGGGTTCGCCCTTCCAATCCTTTATCCAAACCTCATCCCCTGGCTGGAAGGAATGAGCCCTGGTGAGGAAAGGTACCCGCCTCCCCTCTAAAGCTCGTGCTTGTATCTTGTCCAATGCCCTCCCCAAGGCCTGGACCTCTTCCTCGAGAGCCACATTCCCTAGCTCTCTAACATCTCCCCTCAGTCCTCTCAAAACCGTTGGGGGTCTCCCATACAACAATTCAAAAGGTGTTAATCCAGTTGTCCGGTTTGCGGTACACCTGACTCTCAAAAGGGCTATGGGGAGCACATCCAGCCACTTCAGTTTGGTTTCCTGGCACAATTTGGCTAAATGTGTCTTCAGTGTTCTATTCATCCTTTCCACTTTCCCAGAGCTCTGTGGTCGATACGCACAGTGTAACCTCCAGGTGATCTTGAGGGTTTCTGCCAATTTCTTAATTACTGCATGAACAAAACTTGGGCCATTATCAGATCCTATATGGAGGGGTAATCCGTATCTGGGTATTATATCCCGTAGCAATACTCTCACCACTTCCTTTGCCTTTTCCGTCCTCGTGGGGTATGCTTCTGCCCAGCCTGTATGTGAACACACCATCACCAGCATGTTCCGATATTGCCCCACTCTGGGCATTTCTGTAAAGTCCACTACTAGGGACTCAAAAGGTGTCGACCCTTGGTATTGTATCCCTTCTTCCAATTTTGGTCCCTGCCGAGGGTTGTTTTGTGCACAAATCTGACATCGTAGGGAAGCTTGTGCTGCAAGTTGGTTCACTCCATCTATAAACACATCCTTTTGCAACAATTGTGTTAATGCTGTTTTACCTAAATGTGTTGCTTCATGTGCCTTCTGCACAATTGGCCATCCCATGAAACGGGGCACATCCGCCTCCCATCCGACACACCCACCATCCATCTCCATCTTTCTTTGCTTTTAAATCCCACTCTGCTCTTTCATCCTCTTGCCTTGTGTATCGTGGACTCTGGTCGGTTAAAGAAACTTGGAACAACGCATCATTAGGTCTTCCTTTCTCAATCCTTGCTCTGCTGCACTTTTGGCTGCTATATCCACCCTCCGATTTCCGAGTATCACTGGATCCCGTCCTCTTTGATGTCCCCTACAATGTATAACTGCAACTTTTCGAGGAGCCCATACTGCCTCCAATAATTGCTCTATTTCTCTCCCGTACTTCAGCTCCTGGCCGGTAGAATTGATTAATCCTTTTTTCTTGTACAATGCTCCATGTGCATGCAAGGTGGTAAAAGCATACTTGGAATCTGTATATATGTTCACCGTCAATCCCTCAGCTAATTCCAAGGCTCTGATTAGGGCAATAGTTCAGCTTTCTGCGCTGAGGTACCCACAGGTAATGCTTAGCCTCCACCACCTTTTCCTCTGTCACAACGGCGTAGCCTGCTCTTCGCTTCCCATCTCGCACATAGCTACTTCCATCTGTAAAATAAGTGACATCTGGATCAGGCCAGGGAACATCCCGTAAGTCCGGCCGCTGGAATATACCTCATCCATCATCTGAAGGCAGTCATGAGGAGTTCCTTCTATGGCGACTGGAAGTAATGTAGCCGGGTTCAGAGTGGTGCACAATTCTAATCTAACCCTGGGATTTTCGTACAACATCCCCTGATATTTGGCCATCCGACTGTTGGTGAACCAATAGTTTCCCTTATACTCCATCAAGGCTTGTACTGAATGAGGGACTTTCACAACCAAATTCTGTCCCAGAGCTAGCTTGTCCGCTTCTTTTACTAGCAGTGCAGTCGCTGCTACGGCTCTCAGGCATCCTGGCCATCCTCTAGCCACTAGATCCAGTTGCTTGGACAAATAGGCTACCGTTCGTTGCCACGACCCCAACTTTTGCATTAGCACTCCTACAGCAATTCCACTTCTTTAATCCACATAGAGGCAGAATTCTTTTGTCACATCTGGTAATCCTAACGCTGGGGCTTCCATCAACGTTCTCTTGATCTGTTCCCATGCCTTCCTTTGTTCCTTTCCCCATATGAATTCTGACTTCTCAGGGCCTTTTGTGGCTTCATATAGGGGCTTACTCATCACCGCGAAGTTGGGAATCCAATTCTACAGAATCCAGCTGCGCCCAGGAACTCTCGCACCATCTTCCGATTTCGGGGCTCGGGTAGAGCACACACGGCTTCCTTCCTTTCCTGACCTAGCACTCTTTTTCCCTGAGCCACCCGATATCCCAGATACTGCACTTCGGCTTGACACAATTGAGCCTTCTTCCTGGACACTTTGTAACCAGCTTACCATAATAATTGTAACAGTTCCTGTGTTGCCTCTCTACATTCTTCTTCACCAAAGGCTGCTAGCAGTAAATCATCCACATACTGGAGTAGAACTCGCCTCCCAGGTTCTGATCTAAATCTTTTTAAATCTTGACCCAAAGCAGTTCCGAAAATTGTTGGAGAATTCTTCCAACCCTGCACCAGCCTCGTCCAGCACATCTGGGTTTTCCGCCCGTCATGGGGTCCTCCACCTGAAAGGCAAATATCTCCTGGCTCTGGGGCTGGCCATACAAAAGAATGCATCCTTTAAATCCAGGACAGTAAAGTGTGTAGCAGTGGATGGAATCAGTCCCATCAAAACATATGGATTTGGTACCACTGGGTGCAAAGTCACTGTGGCTTCATTTACGGCTCTCAAGTCTTGAACTGGACGGTATTCATTGGTTCCGGGCTTTAACATAGGAAGCAGCGGTGTATTCCATGGGGAGCGACACTCTCGAATTATGCTATACCTTTTCAATCGCTCCAAATGTTTCTGTATTCCCGCTAGCACTTCTCTTGGTACATCATATTGTTTTATTCTTACTGGCTCTGCGTGGGACTTCAGCTCTACCACTATGGGTGCTACAAACCTTGCCAACCCCGGGGGGTTATCCTCGGCCCAAACTCCTGGGGGCCCAAACATTGTTGGCTGTTCTTGATGAACCATTATTAAATACCGCCGCCAATCCTCTTCCATAGGATATGTTGCTGTAACTTTCTTGGGCCCCCTAAAGTCTACTTCCATCTGTCCATCCTCTTCGATTGAAATCTGGACTCTTAATTTGGCCAGCAGGTCCCGTCCCAGGAGGGGCACTGGGCACTTAGGCAAATATAAGAACCAATGGGTCACCTGGTGTCTTCCCAAATCCACAACTCTATTTTCCAACAAAGGATGCTGTTCCGTCTTTCCAGTGGCTCCCACAATTGTGACTTCATTCTTTGTTTTAGGGGCTATTCCCAAGTTCATCACTGATCGCGCTGCCCCTGTATCTATCATCATTGGAATGGCTCGGCCCCCCACTTGGGCTGTGACCATGGGCTCCCCGGGGCCGAGAAGGAGGGGGCCCGGTCTGTCCTATTCGTAATGCTCCAAAGCTGCCAGCCCAATAAATTCTCTGCTAGCTCTTTCGTTTACTGGCAGCTCATATCTTCCGTTCACCACTCTTCCTCTGTTTACTCCTCTTCCCCTTCCTCTATTCGCATTTTGCTCTCTACTTCCCGGTCCCCTCTGCCTTGGGCATTCTCTTTTCCAATGTCCAAGCTGATGCATATGGCACACTCATCTTGCCTCAGCGGGGCCCCCCCTCCGCCAATCTCCGCCCCCGGCCCCTGTTCACGGGGACTTTCTTTGATGCTAGTACCGTAGCCAATAATTCTGCTTTCTTATGCATCCTCCTATCGTTCTCCCTCTTCTCCTCTTGGTCTCTATTAACATACACCTTTTGGGCAATCTCCAATAACTGACTCAAATTCATTCCGGCAAACCCCTCTTGCTTCTGTAGCTTCCTCCTTATATCTGGTTGGCTCTGTGCTACAGATGCCATATTCACCATCTGTTGGTTTCCCGGATCATCTGGATTCACAGGGGTGTACTGTCGGTATGCATTAAGCAGCCTTTCCAGATAATCCCCCAGGGATTCCGACGCTCCCTGTATCACTTTCATTACTTTAGTCATGTTCACAGGCTTCTTCATTCCTGCCCGCATTGCTTCCACTAATAGAGCCTGGTAATCATTTAATAAAGCCAATTGATCTGAACAGTTTGGATCCCATCTAGGATCTGTCAATGGTACCCTACCTCTCATCCACTGCTCTGGGTCTGCCACCCCTGGCAGTGCCCTTTCCTTTGCTATCCGCTCCGCTTGCTGGATCACGCACCTCCACTCCTCAACTGTAAACAAAGTCATCAACAGCTGCTGGCAATCTTGCCAATTTGGAGTATGAGAAGCCATAATGCTTGCGCACAACTCTATCATCTCATGAGGTTTCTCTGTATAAGTGGCATAATGTGATTTAAGAGGTCGGAAGTGGTGAAAGGAGTGTACTGATAGCTCTGCACTTGCCGGAATCCATCTTCCGCACCTGGATCCACCAGCACTTGTGTAACCTGTCTTAAGGTACCACCACTTCACCGCTGGGACCTGTGCCTTCTCCGGCTCCCAGCTTGCCTTGTTCAACCCTGGATCTAAGGTCCCATGGCAGCCCTCCAGGCTTTCCCCCTTCCCGGACAACTGGATCCATTTTTCCCAATTCCCCAGTCATGGTCCCTTTTGGTACTGTATAACTCTGGGTTCCACCCCTTGTGCCGCTGGCACCATTGGCACAGGAACCGTTACTAAATTCGGGGGCTGCAACACTCCTGCCGCTGGCAGCGGGACCATATATGGAGGAGGGGGAGCGCTTGGTTCCTCTGAAGCCGAGTCAGACAATATTAGCTTGGCACCAAGCTTCCTCTGTATTTTATCTTGCCTAACCAACATTGCTTTACAAATCTGCTCCTGACACTTCTGCAACCACTGGGGATTTTCTGTAACCACAGTGTCCCATGAATCTATGTATGGATACTGGTCTGCATAGGCAGCATTCCCAGCCACTACGGAATAGACCGCCTTCACCCTGGCGGGTTCCAAACTCCTCTCAGGTGGCCATCCCACCCTAAAGGATGGCCACTCTACCTTACACAAATTCTGCAGCCGCTTGAGGGACATTGGTGGTCCCCCATAATCTCCTTTAAAGCCCTTTTTAAAATTCTTTACCATACACTCCAAAGGAGTCTGCCACTTCTCCCCCTCCCATTTCCTCCCAAGTTCCAGGCAAGACACAATGGGAATGGGATTGACGCACGGGTGAAGGGGGTCCCGTGCACCCACACAAAGGGGGTTCGACTCCAATCACTCTAATACCGACCTAGCCATCTGGATGATCGACAGTATGGATGTAGGAACTGCGGTATTCAATCAACTCATACATGCTTCTTTCATTCAGACAAACAACCTCCCATCAAGCCCATTAAACCACAACTGAGACGTCTCATTTATTATTCCGCCATACCAAGAGTTTTCGGGTTTTCGCTCTCCACTGCTAAGAGGTACTCGGCCGAAACTCGGGGAGTGATCGGTTCCCCTTCCCCCTTCCAAACATAAGGGGGGGTCTACTCACCAAAGGGCCATGGGAGGCTTGGCTTCCAGCTGTAACCCGAGGTCCGTTGACTGGATCACAGTCGCCAGGGATGCCACCACTCCCCCAACCAAACCTTTTCGACAAAAGGTCGAGGGCGCCCTGGGTTTTGTCAAGGGGGCCGCAATCCCGACGTCCAAACGTCCATCAAGGGGACAGAATAGCCCCTTCCCCGGTTTCCCGGCCAACGCACCAGAAATGTTGTGGCCGGAAAAGAGACAAAGACCAGGTTTTCAGGGAAAAATCAAAAAGCCTTCATTTTCCAATCACTTGCGCAAGAACGACAGCTATTCCCAGAACTGTCGTCCTGATTAATTAAGGTAGCATCACCTTTGGTCTACCATGTCAGCAATCAATCATTCATTTAGCCAGCCCATCACAGAAGAAAAAGATTTTTGGTTAACTTTCCATTACATCATTAACTTAGCACACACGTGTACAGAAGAGAACAAAGAGTTAGTTAGAAGATGATACAAATTATAGCTCATGGCCAACCGATCCTCCCGAAATTCTCTCAGTCATTCTTAGATAAAAGTACAAAGCGAGCCTTTTGGAGAGCAGCTTTCAAGGTTGCATCTGCTGGTTTGCAGAGAGCTAATACACGCAATTAGCACTTTCACTTACTGAAGGGGAGCAATTCACACTTATTATCCCCAGCCTGCAGCCTTTGCAGAAAAAGGAAGTTAGCACTTTCCCTTACTGTCAATCCCAGCATTCTAACCTCATTCATCTCCTTCAATACAACAGCAGTAGCAGCAGCAACAACAACTGCAAGTTAAGAAACAGGATACTTGAAGGCAAAGTAGATTTGTTTCCTGTAAACATACTACAATCCAAGTTGTTAAGTTCAAGCTATGCTCTATTACTTCTATGTGGCTATTCTTGATCTGAACAGGAATCTGTGGACATAAATGGATTGTTAATTTAATTGCACAGTTGTTAAAATGCAAGCACAACTTGATTTTGGAAACAGAGCATTTTGCAACTAGAGACCTCCCACCAAGACCATACTTGCTGTCCATCCGCAGTTTCATCATGAAGCTTGGGCATAACAAATAAAGAAGGGAGGCCTCTGGGAATGCAAGATTTAATCAGCTAGGGAAGTTTGGAATGTTCATGCCAGAGAACTGGAATGAATGCAGAAATAGACAATGAGCTAGTTTGTCATAGTGGTAGACTGTTAGCTTGTATATACATCAGTCAGTCTAATCTGGAAGCACAAGCTCAAAACAGTTTAAAGCATATTAGTTAACCATTATTATCCTCATATTGGCAAGGTGTTGTTTTTTTAATGGCGTGCTTGGGGCAGAATTCCAGATTTATAGTTTTGCTTAATAGTTGTGAATATAGAACTAAGGAATGAAAGAAAGATACGATTTTGCATAGTCAGTATGGTCAGGCCACCAACCTATACACAAAAGTTTCTTCTTCCACCTGATTTATTTTAAATGCATTTATATATATTTAAATTACTACGGGTTTGTTTATTTTCTTAAGCAACTTTGCAGAGAAATGAGCACATTCAGTTCTTTTCATTATGATAGGACATACATTAATATTTTATGACATGCAGACCATCTCTTTTATTTGTTGGTTTGTTGGTTAATTTTGGAAAATTAAGTACCATGCACTCAATTCAGTCCTCTGAGCAATTTACAAAATTTAAAATTGTAAAACACTAAGAATTTAAATATAAAATAAAATAAAAATCCCACTACAGTGCAAACTGAATAAATTGGATAAAACCAGCAACAATTAAGCAATACTCATGGCAGAAAATCAAATCCTGATGATCTTAAAAGGCCTTAAAATGATCTTAAAATGATCTTAAGAAGTTCTTAGAGAGACTGAGATTTTTTTAAAAAAGCTTTTTACCTGATATGCCTTTGTACGCCTCTGGTAATGCTGGCTGAGGCCCTTTCTGCACCAGGCAATTAGAACGGGGCAGTGCGTCCTCTCACGGAGATTGTCTGCACCTTGGAGCGGACTAGGAGCAGACTACTTACCGGAGATCCGCATCTCAGTCCACTCCAAAATGACCCCAAGTGGTCCTCCAGCATGTTTTCTAAAGACCGCAAAAAACAGGTCTTTATTTTCCTGGAACGCACCATTGCATTCCTGCTCCCTTGTGCAGATTCACAGGCTCACACTAATGCGAGCCTGCAATCTGCGGAGGGCGGGCTTTAGGCATGGCAAGCTTCAGCGGTTGGTCAGGACCCATGACCAACCGGAAGCTGCCATTTTGGAAGCCGGAAGCCGCTATTTTGGAAGCCAGAAGCCGCCATTTTGGAAGCCGGAGCAGTGCGGATCTACAGACCTCGCACTGCTCCAATTCACCCTGGACCAAGGAGGAGCCCTGCAGAAGGGCTTCAGGGACAGTCCGCATTGCTTCGGACCCCAGAAGAAGTGGTAGGTAACAGCACAGAGCGATTCCCTCGCCTCGTGTGGAAAGGGCCATTGTTTCATTGTTGTTTTACTTGTAAAGCATCATGTACTCTGTTGGCACTATATAAATAAACAACAGCAATAACCAAAACGATGATAAAATAAGCATTAGGTGAGGGTGTTGCACAATTGGGGTACTGTGATGGCAAGGGTCCTTTTGAGGGTCTGCCCAAATTGACTTGATGGGGGCTTCCTGAAAAGAGCCTCTGAGGGTAACATTAGGTTTAGGTAAGTAAAAAAAAGTGGAAGAGATTCTTCAGCAAATTTTGTCCAAGCTGTTTAGGGGTTGTAGGTTAAAATTTACAATCTTCTTTGAATTCTGCCTAGAAATAAAGTGGCTCCCAATGTAAGTTTTTTTAAAAAAGAAAACAATGAAATTTTCAAAACAGTCAGTCCCAGTCAATAATCTTACCAGCCTATTTTAGGCCACCTGAAGTTTCAAAACCATTTTCAAAGGCAGGTCCATATCCAATACACTGCTGGAGGTTAACAGAACATGGTAGAGCTGTAGCAAGGCTATCTCTGTCCAGGTAGGGTTGTAGTTGATATCTTTGTCTGAGCTGATTAAAAAACACTTCATTATGCTGAGACCTCCTGTACTGCTCAAAATGATGGTGGGTATAGAAGCACCCCAAAACTTTGGGCCTGATCTTTTAGGGGGAGTATAACATTCCTAGAACAGGTTAAAAACCACTCAAATGGTCCCTTCAATTATTGGAACTTAAAGATAGCTGTATGAATACAAAAAGCACAAGATAGTCATTCATTTTTATATATTTTAGGTTTCTGTTTGAAGAAAAAAATTAAGAGAACCCAGGGATCAGGCAGAACATGTAGCACCTTTATTTTTTTTACTACTAGTAGTAGTATTATTAAAGACCTGGAGAGTCATTGTTGTCAACCTGGATGTATCAAAACATAAAAAGAGGTGTGTGAGAGAGCATGTTTTGAATTCTTAACTGGAAGGCCACTGGGTGTCAGCCATGTCCATTGCTACTGACTAGTTCAATCAAGCTAAATGGCTTGTTGGAGAAATAAAGCACATAGTTCTGATGAGTCAAAACCGCTGTCAGCAATGTTGCTTCCTGAATTGTTGTTCAGAACTAAAAATGCTTACAAACATTATGGGGATCTGTGAGAGTAATGTTTTGGCATGTTCTAATTAATTTTTTAAACTTTTCTTTTCTTTTTTTTAACTGCAAAAAAAATGCAAAGATAGTAGTCCTTAGAACTCCAATAGACCTTGGCATGCATGGAAGCTGTATGTACAAATGATCCACAGAGATGAGATATTTTTTCTCTTTGTTGAAAAATAAGTTAATTATTTGTCACATTCATTAAAGTTAGAAAATAATTTCCTAGAAAATATATTTATGAACATGTAGAGAATTGCTATTCTAAGATTAGGTTATAAGATTTATTAATCAAAACTATAATTAGAATCCTAGCTACTCAAATGATTTTTATTCTTGATCACTTTAGCTTCAGGGTGAAGAGCTCTTCCATTTGCTAGTGCATTACACTAACCACTTGCTCCAAAATTTTGTGTGGGGAAAAAAACAACAACAAGGAGCATCTAGAAAATCTTGCATCCAAAGAAGCATATTTCACATAGCTAAAATCACTGTGCAGTGATAGCTCATACATGCATCTAAAACTGAGGAACTGGTTATACTCCTCACACCCATCTGCAGTTTCCTCCTTCCAATCAAGCATAGAAGAAGCATTCATGATGCAAAAAACCTCCATGATCTTATCTACTGCCATTTTTCTTTACTTCCAAGCAGTTGCAAGTGGCTCAAGTTTAATTGGAGTTTTTCTTGTCTGGATCACATAAAACCTGAAACTGCTATGCACCATGTATATGTGTTTGTGTGTGCAGATATAGATATAAATAATATATATTAATAACAGTTGGAGCAGAAGGTGTTTGTATAAAGAAAATGGCATTACTTAAAAAAAAATAGCTTCTATACCACCATGTCTGAACTGATCATAATCAGGGATCACCTGAAGTTTTTAAAACTGGGGGATTGGGAGATCCAATCACCAGTCTTCTGCGTTATGTTTCATTTGGTCCATGGCTGTTGATAAATTGTTTTAAAATAAACCATGTCACTGGGTATGAAAAAGTTTCATTATCTGCAGACAGATTTAAAGTGCGAAGAATGATGAATATCAAACCATTCAAAGAAAACACCAAGCAATTCCTGTATTTGGTGTTAGTGGCTTTACATCTATCTTATGACAAGAAGAAAAACTCCCTTCAGATACTTGTTTTCTTCACTGTATTTTTGCCAGAGCTTGGATGGTTCCTTTAAAAGTAACAATAACTGTCTAACCACAGTTATACACCCTTTGGTGTTCAGCTGCAATTACAGCTCTAGTTTGTAAAAGTAACTCTCATTATCCAAAAGTAACTAAAATGGATACCCTTTTTGTCTAAAAAAAATGATCAGAATACTACAAGTCACTGACCACATCTAAGCAGTGAGGTCACACACAACCTGTAACTATGTAAAACACCATTGTAGAACAAAGCAGTGAAGTTACCCCTCGTTATGCTACAATTCAAAGAATCATAACACTGGAAAGGACAGGAGGGGCCATATAGACCAACTCCCTGCTGTGCAGGAATGCACAACTAAAGCATCCTCAAAAGATGTCTCCCCAATCTCCTACCAAAGACCTCCAAAGAATGAGAATCCATCACCTCCCCAAGGCAGTCTATTCTACAGTCGAGCAACTCTTTACTAACAGGAAGCTCTTCCTAATGTTTAAATGGAATTTTTTTCTTGTAATTTTAATCCATTCTTTCATGAGCTAGTCTCCGAGCAGCAGAAAACAAGCTTGTACCATCTTCTATGCATGTATTTATGTACCTTCTGAGTACTCAAGTGGTTTGTCATTTCCTTCCTTTGAAAGATAGGCTACTGTCAGATGTGTATCTAGGGTGGGGCAAGTAGGGTATGTGCCCTGGGAACCAGTGTCAGAGGGCCACAAAAAAGCTGTGCTGGAACATTTAGCAGCAGAGAAGGCAGAGGAGGAGGCGGCGGTGGTTTGGGGTGCAACTTCCATGCTTGCCCTAGGCGCTGGTTACACTAGATATGCCTCTGGCTACAGTACCTGGTATTCCGTGGCAGTTCTCCATCTAAGTACTAATTAGGCCTGACTCTGGGCACCAGATCCCATCTGATCTCAAAAGCAAAAGCAGGTCATGCCTGGTTTTGTACTTTGGAAGGGAGAGTACCAGGGAACATCAGGTGTTATATGCAGTATTCAGAGGAAGGCAATGGCAAACCATCTCTGGATAGCCCAGAGAAAACCCTATGAAATTCACGGCATTGCCATAAGTTGACAGGCAGTTTGAAGGTACATACTTTACTTTTATTGTGCAAATAACCTGAGGTCACCACTTCCAACCAGAGCCTATCTGATACTATCACTTCCCCTTGTCTTCTTCTCCAAACTAAATATACTCACCTCTCTGAGTTGTTCCTCATGGGGTTTTGGTTTCCAGAACTTTTCATGAATTTTAAAATAGTTATGCTGTATTTATTGCAAAAGGACTTTGTCACAAGTAACATAATTTCTAACTAGTTACTTTCAAGCTCTGATTTTAGCAAACTAGTTTTCCTTTCAAACTACATGGTGAGACAGAGGCCCTTTTCACACAGCATTTGCCATGTGAAAGGGCCCCTTGAGCATCGCGTGAATGTGAAGAGCGGCCCACACAATGCATTCACAATCACACGATGCTCCAGGGTCTGCCAGGTGCCGCTCACACACTTTTTCATTTTCGGCTTTGAGCCAAAAATGGTGCGTGATCGCGCATCGCTCCAGGGGCCAGTATGCACTTGCCACGCATGTGGAGCTCTGGAGCCACAGCGCTCGCGCTTCCTGCCCCAGCGCAGCCTGGGAAACTCCCAGGCTGCACTGTGGAAGGAAGAGGTGGAGCTTTCACACAAGTGGGCAGTGGCTGCAGAGCTGAAGGAACCAGGACGTGAGAGCCTTCCGCTGGAGGCTGCTCGCGTGATCCCCGCACCCCAGCTCTGTGAAAAGGTGAGTTGCGGAAAGGGCCAGAGTGAGGAAAGTTCTCTGAATTAGGACACAGTTTTCCAACACTGCCTCTACTGATATGCCCCATGCACTGAACTACTGGAAGAGATTTAAAGGAGCATTCCAGATCTACATTGGACAAAAGCAAGGGCTTCCTACATAATAGTGCACCCTAGAACATGTTCAAGTACCCTTGGTTAATCAGGAGATCCTCAGGAGGCAAGTCCATGTAGAAAGGATTCTCAGTGATTGACTGCCAGTTAAAATGAATGAAGCCAACAACATGGCTCTCTTGTTCCCTGCTGCTCTCTACTCCTTAGCTTCTGTTGCCCAAGCTGACCACCTGATGGTAGGCCTGGCCTTGTAACCAGCCAGCTGTTCAGTAAAGTAATAGCACAGCCCAGACTTATGTTGACCATTTCAGGAGAAACTGGATCAGGCATGCCTAAGATGTAGCCCACAGGCCACATGCATCCTCAGCTTGGTTTTGCAGTCTTTGCTGCCCTTGCCCCCAAATTTCCCAATGTGTCGCTGAATGTGGCAGCAGTGTTAGCAGCAGAGCAGAGGGAAAAACCCACATTCACCATACTTTCACATTAAAGCAAAGTGTGTGGGTATCACATACTCTGTTTTTAACCCAAATCATGCCTCTGGGAACCTTTAGAAGTGTGATTTGATTTTAAAAGAAGATGCATTTTTCCCATGTGCGTGGTTTTAAAGTGAATGAGCAGGAAGTTTGCTGCTGCTGCTCTGCCATCAAACTTTACTGGCCAGCTAGCCCCTCCCTAAACTGCAAACCCCAGGATTCCATACGATGTTGAAAGTGGAATAATCGTGCTGTAACAGTCTAGTGCGGAAATGGCCTAGATCGAAGGAGCCAAAGATCTCTCCTTCTCAAATATCAGTCTCTCAAAAGAGATTGCTGCCTGATCTCATAACAAGAAGTATTTATTTTTCCCTGTTGATTAATTGTGGAGGGAATGACCAAAGTTACTTACTGATATCCATATTTCTGTCACCTTGACCTAACCATGTGAAATTCAGATTAATTGTTATTCACAAGGGCATTTTTTTTCTTCTGTACAATCTGGATGATATCTGTAACAGTAATCATAACGATGATGTAATAAGCCACTTTTTAGCAATGTAGTGTCCAAATCGTAATAAGAAGTGCACAGGAAAAGCCACATTACAGCAGTCTCAGTTTACTGTGCCATATTCCTTTACAGCCCAATAATCCGTACTCAGCCATATTCTTACCTGCCCTTGGCTCACATTACAAAAACATACTCTCCAATATTTCTCAGGTGAAAACCAGGACATGTATGGCCAAGCTACACCAGAATATGATCAAGAAGTCAAAAGTTATTAATGAGGGGAAAATACATAACCTGGGACAGGCTGCAGCAGTTCTTTTTTGCCTGAGCCTACTGGGAAGAGAAAGATTCCACCTCCTCTTCCATCCCCTCACTGAGTTAACTGAGTGCAAACTACTTTTGAACTTCGAACTCAATTTGTAGCAACTGAAATGAACTGAGGATGAAGGGGCAAAGTGAGGGGATGAGAGAGAAACTGGGACATTTTTTAAAAGCAGAGGATAAATTGGGACTGTCCCTGTTAGATCAGGACAGTTGGAGGGTATGCAAACAAAGGACATTGAACTGTGTGGGTATGACCTATCTCCCATTCCAGTAGTGGTAGTAACTATATGAAGAAGCTTGGCAACAGGAAAGCTTACACCTCTGATCTGTTTCCAGGTCAGAAAATTAGAATGAAAATGATGTGTAAGGATACTGCACCAAACTTGAGCAGTATTTCCTTAAAGCAGACATTAAATGTTCTTACCTCCAAATATTTGGCCATATGAACAAGCCTTCTATATACATTTTTTAAAAATGATTTTATTGCAGTTCCAACATATAAAACAAACAATTATCATTGTATTCTTAATTGTCATATTACAACTGTCTTCCTTCCTCTCTGGAATACAGTTTTTATCATTCCACTGAACGGTTATCAATGCATCACAATAAATTGTTAGTATTATCTACTTAATTCGTTAGTTCCTGTTTTTCAACTCAACTTTACTTGTTCGATGATATTCTCTGATTTTTATCTTGTAAGAACCTTTAATGCTATGAATTATGTATTATTCCCTGTCAAGACCCATCTCTCTTCTTACACATTTTAATGAAATTACAGTTCTCCCTCCACATTCATGGATTTCCTCCTCCTATTCCCACACATTTTGTCCCAGCACAAAGAACTTGTGCTGAGGAAAAACAGAAGGGAATGGAGGGTGGGGAAAAGCTCACTCGAGCTTTTATTTCCCCCTTCCGGAGCTCCTCTCCTCCGGTCATGCTGGGGAAAAACAGAAAAGAAATGTAGGGGAGGCTCATGTGAGTTCTCTGTGCCAGGGCAACATGTATAGGAATGGCAGGGGAGCTCTGGAGAAGGAAAGGAAAACTGGTGTGAGCCTTTCCCCACCCCCATTCCCTTCCCTTTTGCATGGGAACAAGAATGGGGGAGCCCCAGAAGGAAATGGGAAGGGGAGCAGGGGGGATTTATTTGTGGTTTTTCCACTTTCATGAGGGTCCTGTGTCCCAAACCCTTGCAAAAGTGGAGAGACAACTGTAGTTTCAGAACCCCATAATAATATCCGTGATAGAGTTGCATCATCTTTTGGAAATGTAGCTAATATATTACAGTGGCAAGGATGATGTGTATATATTTTCCTTGGAGTCATAGCTCACTTAACATTCTTGCATGTGCAGTTTCTCACTCTGCTTTACTTTGTTGCATGACATTATGAGCCTCTGTTGTGAATGTGTAATATGAGATGTATCCATAAAGCTCACTGAGGACCAGAGTCTTGCGAGATGCACCTAGAACAGCCACCTATACAGTTTGTCCTTGCCGAGTCAGGGCATTTCTGTCCTACTTATATAGCTGCTTCACAGCAAATCTATAAAAGGAATGCATATCTGATACATAAAAACTGCCCCTCCAGTCACTCTCTATGCCTACCTATAACATCTGTTTTCTTGCATACTATCATTACTGTATACAAAGGACCATGCATTATGTACAGTACAACACAAAGCAGACCTGAGAGATGTCATGCAAGAGTGAATACCACTGAGAAGTTTTGAAATGAAATTCAGGCTTTTAAAAATAGTTTTTTGTGATAACCACAGATCTTTTTCTTTAGAATGCTCTGAAAGAGGCAATGGATGAAAATCTACATTTAGCGCAGGAATATCAGATGCTTCAACTGTGCTATCTAAATGACAAGAATGAACTTATGGACTTTTATGATCATAAAGTCAGGGCTGAGGCAGCCTTAAGAGATCAACAGCAGGTATGCTTATAATGTGCTCCATTTCTTAGAGGCTTGTTTTCTATTTGCTAATCATACATAATTAATAACATTTGAAACCAGTTGTGAAATGCATGAAATATCCTATATGGTGACTTTTGTGTATTCTTCTTTGGAATCTATTTTTTTCTGTGGAATTGCTGAAAAATATCCAAAATATATTAGTCATTCTGGTTGTATTTTTAAATTATGTAATGCTTTTTAGTTCTTTTTATTTTGTTTTTTTTTTAGAGAGAGCATGTTCTTTTAGTGTTGTTATGGGGATAGTGATCTGTTAATTCAAGACAAAATCCAAGACAAAATGTAGCAGCCATACAAAAGGAATGGAGGGTGGGAGGGATGGAAGCAGGGAAAGGAAAAAAGGGTCATAATTCTTCTATACGTGTGCATCGTTGCCTGGATAGGGAATCATACACTCAGGTGAGTATATTCTCTAGCCAGATTCAGTAGCCAGAGCTAGATATGGAGTCATGCCAAAGAATCTGCAGTACTGAGACACTTTTTTCGTGGATGGAGATGAGGTTGCAGCTGGAAAGTAGTGGGAAAAGAAAAAGAGTTTCCCTGGTGGTGATGTGCATTTCCTTTCCCCATCTGTAGTGAGCTGGGCAACTGGGTTTTAGAGTCCTTGTTAGCATTGTGGCCAAACATTAACAGCTGTCCACTGACATGAAAGAATTAATGTATATTGATGATCTTGTTGGGTACTTTTTGCATTCACTTTGCAGTTTGCGGCTGGGAAAATATGTGAAAGCTGGAAATGAACTGGGGAAGTGAATTTTTCTCTGTTGCTAACTTGCTGGTACAGTTCTTAATGATAAGTGGGGGGTGGGGGAGGAATGGATTATGCTTGCAGTTTTATTTTTCCCACTTTCTCATGTACTGTATAACTCTTGGGAGTCCCTCTTCAGTTGGCCTCACCAGGGGCTTCCACTATGTCCAGTGATGGAGGTTTGATTTGACTACCAGCCTAGGAATAAATGTGGGTAGAATTTTTCTGAGGCCTTTTGCTACCATTGGCTGAGAGAGGATGGTGAATCCTATCAGTGAAAGGGCTGGGTTCTTCTCTGCTGTGTACCATCTGTGGCATCAATTACATCAGTAAAGCTTATGCTACAGCAGTAACATGTGTCGGTGTCCAGAAGTTTATAAGAAGTCTTGGAAAAGCCTGGAACTACACATAGTTCTGGAGGAAGACAACATCTTCACTGTTTCTCTACTGTAAATGCCATCTCTCCCCCATAGTTTAAGAGCAACTTAATGGTAGCTTAGGTCATTTCCACACTAGACTGTTATAGTGCTATTATTCCACTTTCAACATCCTATGGAATCCTGGGGTTTACAGTTTAGGGAGGGGTCTGGTGCAGAAATGGCCATACTGTCAGAAGTCTAGACTTGTAGCCAAACATGTTGTTCAGTCCGCATCCTGGTGAAATATCAATTGCAGGGATCAGTGGGGAATGCTGTTGTGATGATACTGTCATAACCCACATCTTGTTACCCTGAATAGTATTCATAAATCAGTCTCAAGAAGATTAGCAAAGCAAGCAATAATAAACCTTTCTTGACCACACATAGAACAATTTATCTAAATAAAAGAAATTCTGAAAGTCAGATCAAGAATTAGAAATCATCTGGCATGTAGCTACGTTCCCCTATTAATAGGTAAAATTACAGCAAGCAGAAACCTGTATGGAATTCATTTTTCTGGAAGACTGCACTATATGCCTGACTTCATGGCCATTATGGCAGTGATCCAGAAGGTCACACAATTGGCTCCATGAATGCAATGGAGCTTCTAACTTTTCCTAGCAGGAACCTCACACTGAGAGGTTATTTTAAAAGCAGTCTGTGATGCAAGGTAAGGATGTAGTGATAGAAGGTGAAAGGTCAGAATCCCCACTGTATACCTGCGCACCCTTACATGTTTCTGAAATAGCTTTCTGGACCAAACACCATATAAAGATTTTGTTTGATTTGTTTGTTACCACCGTGCTCTGGCCTGACCTTTGGTGAACCAAAGATATCATTTTGATATCATAATTCGGCCCTACTCTGCCACCAGCCAAGTGTTTGTGAGGCCCGCCGAACAAGCGCGAAGCTAGGCATGGCTACTACTTGCTGCTCTCACCAAACCAAGCCAGGTCTTGCCAGATCTGCTTTAGGGGACCTCCCAAAACAAACACCTTCATTACAAATGCACGCTACCACAAAGAGATCCTCCGCCCTGAGAGGACACCCTGGTGAGCTCGATACTTAGCTGCCAAGCTAGCTGCACCTACGTACTGGCCATACCATTGTCAATTCGGACCCTAACTCAATCATGCAAATTCTGACCTTTCGGAGGCTTTGTCTCCAACTCAAAACTTATTGTTTTCACCCAAGACCAGACTAGCCTGCAGTTGTTCTTTCCCCTATAAAAATTCCCTGCTCTGAGAGCTCTTTGGAACTCTCGCCGGATCGTCTGAACTTCACTCTGCCTTGCTGCCGCTCGGTTCAGCAGATTCCCCTCGGCTGCCACGCTGGGTTTCTTCCTCTGCAATTGGCTTCCCCAGGACTACAGGACAGGTGGCGTATCACCCATTCCCCTTGAAACTCTATTTCCTTTTCTAGTTAGGAGTATGTTTGTGCTTTTCTTTGATAACTGTTTAATAAATCTTAATTATTGTTTGAACCATTTGCCTCCTCACTGACCTGACGCTGTAGACATAGGGTAAAAGATCCTGCTGCGTTGCCCTGCCTCTCGTTAGCCAAGAGAGTGCTCCAGCTAGTTTTCCCCATCTTGCTAGGTTTGTTTGGTTATTTGGGCGCCCCTCCCGGGACCCCCAATTCACAAGGTAACATGTTAGAATCGCTTTTCATAATGGGTCCAAGACACCAAAGGGTTGTCAAAACCTTTAATAAGATCAGATTGTATGTGAATATCAGCACTCCATAACTGTAAAAAAATCAATGAAAAATTGATCAGGAAAGAAACTAAAGATGTTACAGACTAGAGATATAAAAGCCATCTACACAAGACTTTTGCTAAAATTATGCTTTCTATGCGCAGATCCATAGAGCAATTCAAAGAAGCAGGTATATATCCCTCACACAACTTCCATAGTCTGTCATTCTGTATTACCTTCTCAGTATATCAGTTGAAGGAAATACTGAGAACTACAATTGTAAAAATTTAAGGGAAATTTTACAGTCCCCATTGAAACTATTGTTATTCACCATGGAGTACATAAACCAAAGAAGGATAGCTATGTAAGGATCTAAACTGAATAATTACAGTTAGCTAAAAAATTGTTTATATACTCTAAAGCATCTATAAATACAAAATCAGCACATAAAGAATATTTGTACTAATTACAATAGAACAAGAAAAGAAGTTGATTATATACTGTTCCTATTAAAAGGTGTATTTTTCTTCAGATTTTTGCTAATAAGTGACTTACAGCTGCAACGGAAAATCAATTTTGTGGGAGTATGGCTATAATGATTTTTGTAGTTCCTGTACTACACATATACATCACAGTGACATGAATGTTCAGGGAGAAAATCACTCTCATGTTCACATTTTCCTGAATACACACAGTCATATTCCTTAGAAAAAAAGACATGATCAAAATCAGCTTGCAAATTTTTATTGTAGGATTCAGTGTCTGAACTCCAGTGTCTCAGTTTTATACCACGATGGGCAAATTGTACTTTGGGGCTGCATATGCCCTCCCCAGATGTTTTTGGGTCTCATTGCTGCCGAATTCTTCTGGAATGCCCCTTTTCTAGGCATAAGAGGCCAGTTGCCTTCCCTAGAAGTGTCAAAGAGTTTTTAAATAAGTGGAGGGACTCTTGTTTTGCATCAAAAATACCATTTTTTCTCCCAAACAATGGGCCTTGCCACAGTACACTGGTATAGTGCTATTATTCCATTTTCAACTTCCTGTAGAATTCTGGGGTTTATAGGTTTACTGAGGCCAAAGTGCTCTCTGGCTGAGAATTCTAAATGCCCCTCCCTATACTGCAAACCCAGGATTCCATAGGATGTTGAAAGTGGAATAATAGCACTATAACAGTGTAGTGCGGAAAGGCCCAAGAAGTGAACTTCCTGCCATTCTAGTTTGTTTTGGGAATTTTTGATGAATTCTTTGTTCCCCAGAGGATCTTGAGGGCAGGAAGTTAGCAACCAAACCCAACACAGTTGGACAACCCTCTTTTAGATGGATGAGATCCCACTATTTGTATTAAACTATAATATCAAACTCTTTTCTGTTCTCAAATAGTGATAGACTGGATTAATCTTGCATAAACAGTATACTCATTCAGTTATACTGCACATTCTTGTGACTCTCTTTGGTTTGGTGAAGTAGTAGCAGAAGTACTCACTTTGTCACTTTTCCCTCCATGTTGTTGGGTGTGCTTCAGCCATTGAGGAGGAAAGAATTCTTGGCCCTCTAGTTTCTTTCTGTAAGACATTTGGCAAATTGTTTCTGGATTAGGTACACTGTTGTCCTTTTTTCTTTAACCTGTGCATGAGATAGGACTAGATGACCTGTAAAATTTGGAGAATGGGGGTAGAGATGGATGTTTGCCTCTCATTTTCATATGCAAAGATGAAGGCACACATAAAGATATATAAATCAGTGAATATCACAACAGAAGTCATTTAGAAGGTGTAACTAGGAGGAGAGAAGCAAGAGGCTATATAAAGAGAAAGACAGGGAGAAATGGTAAGACTGGGAACTAATAATACTGGGAAAAGACTACAAATCCAGTCTTGATAGGAATGATTATTACCATTTTCATTATAGCACCCACATTACATTATACAAATTGTGAAATGATTTGTTTGCTCCCTCTACTTCAGCTTTTTCAGAGTATTGGACCTACTGTTACAATAGAACATATGTAGGGTCAATTCATGCTGAATAGTTATTAGAAACCGTGATAACAAAAGTCATTACACTGCAGTTCAGTTTTGATAGTAAAATTTCTGCAACATTATCACAAATCCTCATGCATTAGTGCAATGATCCTTACTATAGTTTCATATTAGAGTCAAAAGACTGCACTAGCATGCGTGATACAAGAAGTCTTGCAAGTTGAAAGAACCTCTTCAGCTTCTGCATGTAACACTATTTTGCCTCCTTTGTACTGAACAATCCTTATTCAGTGCTCCTTTTTTGAGTGTAAAGTATTTTTCTTCTATCTTTTTCTTTTAAATAAATGTACTCATGTGACAGTCCAGCCAAAAGAACTACAAAGTCATCAGAAAACACTAGGAATTGTTTGAGATATCCACTGTTTTCTTCTAGAAAAGACAAGGCCCATGTCAATTGATAAAAGACATAGGATTGATTTTCAAAAAGCACATTCTATAATCTAACTACAAAGGAGATTAAATATCTGCTGCCTATTTTATGTACTTTGATTAAAGAGAGATGCCCAAGGTCCCATATTTAACACAGTCAGAGCATGGTTCTTGCAAGGGGAGGTGTTAGGACTCTCAGATCAAAATAATTTGAAATTGTGGATTTCTTGAATTAAAATCTTAATGTAGGGAGGCAAAGTATGCTGTGTTCAAGTTTCCCTTGAGTCTAATCTTTTAAAATCTGGTTGAAAAGTGGCTGTGGTTGAGAAAAGGGACCAGGTGATGACTTTGTATATTTGTTTATTTATTTCCATGGTCACATACCCATACTTCATCAAGATTTTGGACCCTCATTAATTCATTTCAAATACTGCTGTACACCATTTTAAAAACTTGTGGATCTTTTAAATCTGTTTTGAACTCATTATGTTACTCAATATGTTTTTAGTTTGTTTAAATTATTTTTGTTTTAAACCATTTAACTTGTTTAAATGCTTATGTGCAAGTTGTCCTGAAATCTCTTGATCAAGGGTGGAGTATAAATATTATTTTAATAAATAGATGGATAGATAGATAGATAGATAGATAGATAGATAGATAGATAGATAGATAGATAGATAGATAGACAGACAGACAGACAGACAGACAGACAGACAGACAGATGATGATGCCAAACTAGTCTGTACCTATTCAAGGTCCTGGTTCCTTCCTTTAAACCCCAAGTGGCTTGGAAGAAGCCCATTATGTGAAAGACTAGCTGTTCCTGGAGGAATCTGGTCACATCCTGCAGTCATCAGGTTAGATTCTGCTATGCTTCCACCACTCTGTGGCAACACCCATTAATAGAATCTTCTTCTCTAGGAGATATGTCTGTCTCATTCAGCCCATGAAGATGGCAAGTTTGAATATACATGGAATATACATGGAATCTACCTATCTAACTATCTATCTTTCATCACCCAAAGGAGTGCTACTCATAGTGATGGTCCATGAACCAGTGTTGGTCCTGAGAGCTTCCAGGAAAGAAAGAAACAATTGTAGCCAATGGGCACAAATATGGTTCCAGTTTTTGGCATACTGGGAAAAGAAAATGTTAGTCCCTCACATTAGGTTGTGTAAAAAGCACTGATCTAAAGTAGTGCAATGTAACTCTGAGCTATGTATGCCCCTTATACTCGATGTTTGTGTGTTGTTGTAGAGTGGCCTGGAACAAAATGCATAAAACCATGATCAAACACATTGACAGCCTATTGAAATCAGTAAGGTTAACTAACTTATGACTCCCTAGTGCAGTCGTTCTCAACCTGTGGGTCCCCAGATGTTCGTGGACTTCAGCTCCCAGAAGCCCAGCCACTATGGTCAATGCTCAGGGCTTCTGGGAGATGAAGTCCAAAAACATCTGGGGACCCACAGGTTGAGAACCACTGCCCTAGTGGATCATGCCATTGCAAGTTTCCATGTCTACATACAAATGCTATATGGCTTGCTTGTTTAGTAAGCAATGCATTTTTAGAACACTCTTCATCAAAATGTATTATCTTCATTTCCAAAAAGCACACACACATATCAGCACAAATAAATGATGAGACAAGCAGATAAAAAATGTCAACAGTTCTTTTTTTAAAAAAAAAACCTGCAATGTTCTTTTTACAGTTTTTGAAACCCACTAGGTGACCTTGGGTGCATCACATACTCTCAGCCCCACAAAACCCCATGATTGGTTTGCCTTTGGGTAGCCATAAGTTGAAAATGACTTGAAGGCACACAAGAACAACAAGAGTGGTTGTGCCATAGATTTGTATGGAAGTGTTACAATACTGGCAGTTTTGCTTCTGTCATACAACAGACATGGAACCCCTCTTAGGACTATTGCACAGTTCTGGCCACCTTTTTCATAGAAGATTCACATTTGTTCATTGTTTTCCTCCACCTATTCACCACAACGCTAAGTTTCCTTTCCTAATCAGTTACTTCCTACTCATACAATTCATAATATGTGAAGTTTGGCTTTTTGGCCCCAGTGTGCATCGCTATATACTTGGTACAGTTTCTAAATCTTGAGATTGGTTCCAGGCAAAATGATCCCAGCAATCTTTTTCTCATTTACTAAATGATTCAAAATCTTGTTGTGATGTTGTTGTTTCTTTATCCCCTTTTTAAAAGAACAAGTGGAATTGTAGTTGTGTGCTTTCAAGTTGTTTTTGACTTGTGGGGACCCTAGAGTAAACCTATCATGCAGTTATCTTGGCAAAATTTGTTCAGAGATATTTTGCCTTTTCCTTCCTGAAGCTGAGAGAGTGTGACTTGCCCAAGGTCACCCAGTGGATTTCCATGGCTAAATGGGGATTTGAACCTTAATCTCCTAGAGTCCTAGTTGAACATTCAAGCTACTGCATTATGTTGGCTCCATTGGTACACAACACCTTATAATTATTAGTATAAGAAGTTTTCCATTTTGGAAATTACTGTACACCCTGAATTATTTGACTATGTTATCTTTGTGTTGTTAGTTTTAGGCTTGAAAATCTGAAGATTAGTAATTCAGATTTTTCAGTTAAATATAGAGCAATATATTCAGGTTCTAACATATGCTAGACAGGTGTTTAAAAAAACTAGAATCACAATCAGGCTAGTTGTCTTATTTTGCCAGCTCTGTCTTACATGAACAAGTGAAAAATAGCTTCTCCAACAGGAGCATTGGTCATATTTGCTGTGCACTGAGGGCACTATGTTTTGATCTGTCAGAAGGAACAGAAGGATAGGTAAAGTCATAGCATCTTTTCATGATCTCACAGACCAGTGCTTGTTAGAAATTTTGGAATGTGCTTTCTGTCAGCAGACATATATCTTGGGAGTGTAGAACCATATGGACAGTTCTCAGATGAGATTGAGAGCTGATATTTTAAAACTGTTGGAATATATAAAAATATGCTATTCTAGTCAGCCTCTGATTAAAATATACACTTGACTGGAGAAGTTGCTCTGAAACGGATAGTCATAGGGCTCTTACAACTGTAGGAAGCCTGGCACACAATTCATACCTGATTGGCAGGCAGAGTTTCATAGATGATGATGATGACATGGTCTAAAGGCTACATGATGATAGTATGGTTTCCCAATATGATTTCAGATATGTAGTTTCAAAAAAAGATAGGAAACCTCTGTGTGTGTGTTGAAGTAAATAGGTTGTGTTAGAAGCAGCTGTTAGATATTATGGGAAAGGGCTGTAGCTCAGTGGTGGAGCTAATGCTTTGCATTCAGAAAGTCTCAAGTCCAATCCTTTCCACCTCTAGGGCAAGAAAAATCACTTCTCTGAAACTCTGAAGATCTTTGCCACCATCAGTATTGACAGAATAAAGCTAGAGAAAAAACTCCCTGTATCTCTATTCAATTATGTTTTTATTTACAGTTCAATTAATGGAGGATTAAAGGATGTAGCATTTCTATGATTGTTCCATCTTCCTTCAGATCTATACAGTTTGGGAAGGATATTTTGAAAATAAGAGAAGACGGGAAAGATGGGTGTGGTGGAAGGACAGAAAAAAAATTAGGGAGTGAATAGACAACAAAGCAGCACATTGCCAGATATCAGTCAATCAATTAGTCTTTATTGCTCTGTTATTATTACTGTTATATTACTGTTTTATATTCATCCAAAACATACTCTGTTCACATATCCCCCAAGATTCCATGAATAATATTTCTATGTAATGTTTTATAAGGCCAGGAGGCTGCCACCCTTTCCTTTGACATGAAAATAATTTCTGAGATGTCCAGACTAGTTATTGCCCATGTAATTTTTCTTTTTGGAAATATCACAGATTACTTGCATTGTCCACTATGTGTTGCCCACCTAGTGCTTAGCTCTAGATTTTGTCATGGGAAAGATAGTATCTTTATTAAATGAGTTCTGATATTTCTATCTTGCTAATTGAATAATAGTGCAATCTTATACATGTCTCAGAGCCAGCATGGTGTTACATGTTAAACTATGACTGTGGAGAGAGGGGTTCGAATCCCTACTCAGCCATGGAAAAATCCTGGGTGATCTTGGACGAGCCACACTCTCTCAGCCACAGAGAAAGGCAAAGATAAACCCTCTCTGAACAAATCCTGCTAATAAAGTCCTGTGATAGGGTTGCCAGAAGTCAGAAGTGACTTGAAAGTGCACAACAACAACACATATACCTACTTAAAAGTAAGGCCATTTCCACACTACACTGTTATAGTGCTATTATTCCACTTTCAGCATCCTGTGAAATTCTGGGGTTTGCAGTTTAGTGAGACCAAAGAGCTATGAGAATTCTAATTGCCCCTCCCTAAAGTACAAACCCCAAGATTCCATAGGATGTTGAAAGTGGAATAATAGCATTATAACAGTGTAGTGCAGAAATGGCCTAAGTCTGACTGAGTACAGTGAAGGTTACTCTGTGATATGAGTGGGTGGAGCTAGGAAAGTAATAAAATAAAATAATAAATAATGACATTACCATATTTGTTTGGGAGGAATGGTAATATCATTAATAACCTTCTGTACAAGTAATATTTACTCATTCTTTTTTCTTACTTCTTTTGGGAGCAAAAATACTTAACAGACTTTTTGTGCAGAGTCCCTCCCCCAGTTTACATCTATTTTCTTTTCTTTTTTTTAAGATGGATTCCTTCCCCTCACTAAGAAAAAGAAAGAACAAGTAATGAGCAAGCTGGCAAGTTACTTTGGGGGGTAATGGGTTATATAATGAATTACTTTCTGCATGTAACTTTCCAAGCAGTGGTGAGGTAGGAGAAACTTTGTACAGAATCATGATGGATGTGATTGAACATTTCCTGTTATTGGAGCTATCACTTACATTGTCATATCATAGCTTGAGCCACTTCTATTGCAGGAAATTGTTGTTGTTGTGTGCCCTCAAGTCATTTCCAACTTACAACAATCCTAAGGTAAACCTATCATGGGGTTTTCTGAAGGCTGAGAGTGTGTCACATGCCCAAGGTCATGGGGTGGGCAAAGTACAGACCCCAGGACTCTTATTGTGGCTCCCAACACACAAACACACGCACCATGTACTCTAGACCATATTTTTTCCCAGTAAAGAAAGGCCATTTCTGCACTAGCCTGTTATAGTGCTATTATTCCACTTTCAACATCCTATGGAATCCTGGGATTTGCAGTTTAGGGAGGGGCCTCAAACTGCAAACCCCAGGATTCCATAGGATGTTGAAGGTGGAATAATAGCATTATAACAGGCTAGTGCGGAAATGGCCAAAGAGTAAATTGTTTCGATTCACCTCTTAAATAGATTCCAGAACTCCCCTGCACTTTTAAGCATCAGAAATATACCTTTTTTAAAGAACAATGAAAGAATATATAACTATTTCTTCTCTTCTCTTTTGGCATTTTTGGCATTCATTGCAACCTTCTGAGGATCCTAGGCGCAGAAAATTGGCCCCCAGATATACCAAAGTTGCACAAGAATTGCCCACCTTGATGAAGATTCCTGTAAATGCTGCTGAAATGGTTTAGCAGCACAATGAGTATTAGAAAGAATCACAGTGCCGTAGATAGCCATAGCTAGATAACATCATGAACTCTGTTCCAGCTTTGATCTTTGTGATCACAGATCGCTTGGCAAAATGGATTATTATTATATCATATAAGGGAGAAAATGAGAGGTATATTTTTATAATGTAAATGTCCTCTAAAATTCTCCTAGAGAACTTTGCAGTATTTTCATCTGAAAGAATAAAAGTTTGGTCTCCTTAGAAGAGGCAACAAACTGCTTACCAGTTGAGAAGTAAAGCCGCAGTGGAGATCAGTTTACATATTTGTTTAGGAGATAAGTACAGAAACTGATCTTTAGTACGTGTCCTCTTGACCATAGGGATAAAATAGCCCAGATTGCCTTGTGCTGTTTTTTTGTGTGCACTGCAGCTCCCATCTGCCTGAGTCAAAAAGTCTGTGGTGAGGAGTAGTGGGAAGCGCATTACAAGATGTGGGGGCATATGTTCCGCCTGTTTGTTGACAAGCTTAGTTCGTTGGGGTTGCCTTTCCTCGATAGCCATCAGAGAATGAAATAGAGTAGGAAATCACCACTCAATCTCAATGGTACTGGTTGTTTTAACTGCGCTACTGCTGCAGGAATAAATCTTGAGGATATCTGCAAATATATCCAATATCTATTTCTGATGTTTTCCTCTCTCTCTCTCTCTCTCTTTTTTTACAAATAGGTTTGTTTATATCTGCTATCTATCTAAAAATATGAAAGCTAGGCAGGCTATTTGTTTGTCTGTTGATAAGCATAAAGAGATTACATCCCTTTTACATATCCATCTGAAACTAAGCAAAATATCTAACTTTCTTTCCCCCTCCTTTTTCTTTCTTTTTAATAGCCTGTCTTGGTTCTCTAGTTATAGCACAGATGCACCTAAAGTTTGCTAGAAACATTTGCCATTAGCCTCCTTTAAAAAAAAATTAAATTTGAGGATAATCCTACCTCCAGAGCTTATTCTGTTCCTGGCCATTGACTGTGACAGTGAAAGGCTCATCTGAAAGCACTGGAGCGTCCCATCTAAAAGCATAAAACATATTACATTTCATGAAAAAGCTAATTCAGATTGTTTAATTCTGGTAATATTGCCTCTGTCACCTTCAAAATCAAAATGTTCTTTCCTGTTATTATAAAGAAAACAACCAAATTGCTTAAAAACCCATTTGAATACACAGCTGCCTTATGTTGCATACTAATTTGATTAAAACGTTTGTGCCTCACCAGCATTTTGTATAAAATACACTGGTAAATCTAACAACAACAAAAAAAGCATTCAAATATTTTAGTAATTTATCAATGCAGTCAAAAAGAAAAAAAAAGAAACAAAAAAACCCAGAGTAGCCAAGAAATACCCCTGGACAGAGCAAAATCATGTTGCATTAATGGAAGATGCTAAACTGGTTGTCTTGCTGTATTTGTTTGCTCACAGCTATGGGCATTGTGCCAACCTCATTGAAAATAACTGCATTAGTCAAGTGTATCGAAATTATTACAACACAGAGTCCATCTCAGCTATTGCTGTTGAAACATTTTGTGAGTCTTCCCTAGAAGACATTTGTTTGAAGAGTAAGCTTTGCATAAATTCAAGTCCACTTTGATTTTCCAGTTTTAAAACTATTGTCTTTTCCATTATGTATTGTGGCTTTCAGCTTTTCTAGATATAACTAGTAGTTTTTATAATATTAATATTTTTCTTGCTTGTGCCCACCCATCCTAAGATTGGACAGGGAGAGGCAAATAGATATGCTTCTTCAAGGCAATATACCTACATATTCAGAAAACCAACGCTAGCAAATAGAGACTAAACTGAAGTATAATCGGAACTGAAGCATTTATTATTTAGTCAAGTTTCACAATATGTCAATAGGCCTGCATTTCAAGAATATTCTCAGTGATTTTGACAAAACAAAACTATTTACAAAGAGAGCTGGGTCACACCCATAGGCAACACCTCCACCCAGTGCCCACTATTGCTGCGAAAATCACAACCTCCCTACCCTTTTTTTTTTTGACAGAGTTGCAGTAACAACCAAGAAATGGCCCTTTCATACCCTTTTCTTTAACAAAAATGTAGCTGTTCAATCCAATCCAACCACTGCACTGCCAAAAGTGTTTCGTTTACCAGAGTGGCCTTTTTTCCCACCACAGCTACCACCCTGGCAAAATATGACAGCATGTTGGTAACAGGGTGCAGCCTACCTCCATCTCTGTGAAGTTACCAACCTCCAGTTTACTGGATAAATTTTCATTCTATGAGTCGAAGATAGCAAACCATTGCTTTTAGGCATATCTAATTTGTGGCCCTCTCAACTTTAACACAGCCCACCACACATTTACTGTGGTCTTGCAAGTGTTTTTGCATTCACAGGCAAAACTAAAAATTGGAAGTTTATAGAGCCTGGTGAGAAGTCATACAGCACTGTGAAATGTTTACCTCTTTGGGCTCCAAGATGTCCATGCCTTCTTGGTAAAGGGACTGTTCAGACCTTACCTGGCCAGCAGGAAGGGCACAGTCAATTGGGAGTATGCCATGACTTTGTATGTTCCTTTCCTGTCTACCTTGCTGCTGGGGAAGGCTAACAACTGCAGTTGAGACTCAATGTTTATTAGGGCCAAAAGCCTATGGCACATTTCACCAAACTGCTAGGAGCTGAACAGATATGGGGACATGATTATTCCTTTCAAGTCAATTTCTAGAAAGACTTTGGTACTACTAACAAGAAAAAAATGATTGAAGAGCATACTTGTCCCACAGATAGCCCATTTCACACAAACAAATCTATTCCTTCTTTTTGTCAGGCTAAACATACCTAGCTCCCTGAGCTGCTCCTTATAGGCCATGGTTTCCAGAACCTTCACCATTTTGGTCATCCTCTTCTGGACACCTTCCAGCTTGTCAATATCCTCCTTGAACTGTGGTACCTAGAACTGGACACCGCATTTCAGATGAGGTCTAACCAAAGCAGAAGACAGTGGTATTATTACTTCCCTTGATCTTGACACTATACTCCAATTGATGCAGCCTTAAGATGTATGTAATATATATGTTACAGTCAACTAAATTCTACTCACATGGACTTGGATCCAAACCTCACTCTCCTAGCAAGAGCATTCGCTAAAGGGTAACATGTAAAGATAGATCTTTACCCTTGAGTATCTTTGCTAAATCTTAGTTTTCATCTAATTCCTTGTAGACACTCTGTGCTAAGTCTTTAATATGCAAATAATATGGCATCATCTGCTGATGACAACAAGTTGTTGACATTCCTTTCTCCAGTTTTCACAATTCCTTTCTCTTAGACTAATTGCACATTCTGTGATCATGTGTTCTGTGTATAAATAAAACTGACAGGATGATGAAATGCACACTTGTTCCATCCCCTTGCTAATTAAAAACTATTTGATTTCTCTTTATTCTGTTCTCCTGTCCAGAGAATAGGTTATATATCAGGACAATCAATATTTTGGCACTCCTGTTTATTTTAGAGTGATCCATAGTTTTTCCTGATCAGCTGTGATGTAATCTAGAAAGTATTGGGTGATTTTCTTTTGTGCACTTCACTAACCAATATGAATTTGCAGTATGATCTCTAGTGCCTCTTTCCTTTCTGAATCCAACTTGGGCATCTGGCACTTCTCACTACATATATGGTCAAAATCATTGTCATAAACTTTTGAGCATCACTTTGCTTGAAAGATTAGTTCAGTGGTCTAATAGTTGTCAATCCCTTGTGCCCTCTTTCTTGAGGATGTATACTGAGCATTTCTACTCTGTGGATATTGTTTTGTTTTCCATATTTATTGATAGATTTTTTTAAGAAGTTTCGTTATTCTGTCTCCATAGCTTGAAACAGTTCTACTGCCATGCCTGGTGATTTATTTCTTTTGACTGCTTTGAGAGCAACTTTTGCTTTACTTTCTTGAGAGGCTGCTACTGTACAACATACCACAGGGGGCAGTGATCAGCAGTTTTGGATAGTCATTTGGGAAAAAATCATTGCTGAAGAGGAACACATTAGTTGTCTAATTCAGGTTTAATTTGCTACTGTTTATAAACTTTTAATAGGCCATGTTTTATGATATTTGTTATTAGGAAGAGCAGGCAAGGAAAGATCTTCCCCTTTGCTCTCTTACCACCCCCACCTGGATCATCAAGTGGGCAGCGGTGGCAGGAGACCATAGGGGGAGATCTTCCTTCCCCTTCTCTGTCTTCCCTGCTGCCAGGAGCAACACCTGGTAACTGCATAAGTAATAATGTACAGTAGGCCCTCCTCATTTGTGGGGGATAGGGAAACAGAACCCCTGTGAAAGTAAAAGAACTGCAAATAACTGGGGGCAGCTGTGTAGGAAGGCAGGGGAAGATCTCCCCCCCTTACTCCCTCTCCTTGTGATCGCACCCATGGGGGCAGCAGGAGAACATGGAGGAATGATCTTCCCCGCTTTGCTTTATCACCGCCTCTCACCTGCAGTATCATGATGGCGCAGGTGGGAGTGCCACAGGAAAGAGTGGGCGGGGAAAGATCTTCCCTCTTTGCTCTCTTACCACCACCACCTGGATCATCAAGTAGGCAGTGGTGGCAGGAGACCATGGGGGGAGATCTTCCTTCCCCTTTATCTCTCTTGCCTGCTGCCAGTGCTGGCAGCCATGGGCAGGAGGAGGGGAGGCAAGCAGGTACCATGAATAATCAAACCATGAAAGTCAAACCCATGAATGTGGGGGGAGAACTATATCACAAGTAGCATCTATCATTTACAAACTTGAAGACAGTGTTAAAGACATGTGTAACATTATCAGTTACAATCAACCAAATTCTTCTCACATAGACTTGGATCCAATCTCACTGTCAGCAACAACATTCCCTCAAGAGAGTTCTGCTTAGTGGGTGTCTCTACTGCTGAATGGAAGGGCGGTATTTTTGTTGGTTCACTCTTCATACAGCCCCTTGAATCCTCTGAGTCTCCTCTATAGGGTTGATTGACTAACTGGAATAGTATGTATGGGGCTGTGGGGTGGTGTAGCGGGTAAAATCAAGAAAAAAAATGCCTCTGTCCTCCTCTTTCTACATGCAGAGACTCTCTGCTGGATCAAAAGCTTTCTGTGTTCAGAGGAAACACTTATGTTCACAGAAGGCTGTGTTAGGATCCAGCCCATAATTCACTCTGTAGCATCCGCCCTCCATGTTTACTTAAGAATTCTGAGTTCATTCTGTGGATAACTTAAAAAGGAGTCTCTTACTGTCAGCAAATTTAATCCCTTCCTTAGAAGTATAGAGCATTTTAAAAATAAAAAATCAGCATACCAAACCTAACTTGAATCAGTCTAGTTCACATCAACTTTAGGTATTTGCAACACAATGTTAAACCTTTAACCTTTTATGATCATAGCAAACTTAATATTCATACCTTTGTCTTAATGTACTATTTTTTAAAAAAATATTAAAATAGGCAGAATAAAGGACAACAGTGAGGGGACATATGTTTCCTAAACCAATCTTTAATGAATTAAATCAGTGTTGTCTAATATATTATTGGAATGAGGGGATATAGAAACAAATCATGTGCATTTTCCTTTTTAATTATTTTTGCTGGAAACTTGGCATCATAGCATTGACCTATTTGGTCATGTCCAAGCTAATCATGTCTAACCCTTTCCCAGTGGAGAATGAGCTGTTCGCTTCCTGTCTTGCAAGCATATCAACTAAAACTCAGTCATATATGCCCATGATATGATCGCCGCCGTAGCTATTTTCTCCTGTAGTGAGCCCACTGCAATCTACAGGGTACCCAGGAGATTCTGTGTCAGAAACCCATCACTTCCTGTGTCGTCTTTCAACTCTTATTCAATTGTTTACACATTAAATTATACCAAACACTGTTTGCAAAAGCTCTCTTTCATCCCTCACCTCCTCCCTTCTTTGTTTGCAA
The DNA here is from genome assembly GCA_948472985.1 of Iguana delicatissima. Taxonomy (NCBI): domain Eukaryota; kingdom Metazoa; phylum Chordata; class Lepidosauria; order Squamata; family Iguanidae; genus Iguana; species Iguana delicatissima. Next base: position 1,609,943 of record CAOKZL010000109.1, read on the forward strand.
GGAACTGGTTTGTCATACTGAAATGGAGTTTATGTGCAGTAACAGCCTAATAACCCAGCAACTTTAGTCACTTATTAAAGTCAAGCATGTGTCTTTGTTTCATGTTGCTAATGATGTGGAACCACGGAAGCCCAAGTATATTTCGCCTGGACGGTGTGGAAGCGAATGCTGAGAGCTCATTACTTGACTCCCCATTGGAATCCTGCAGGCTTCTGCTCATTGAGGAGACTGTGGGGGCTTTGACAGAATTATTATACTGAATATTTTTAGACTCATTAACTATATCACCAAAGCAAAACATCTCTTCCTTAGATGCAAATGGTTGCAAATTCTGTAGCTTTGCTTTACTTATTGCAGAAAGAAAGGATGAAGCTTGAAAACAAGTTAAGGAAAGGACTTTCATGCTTGAATGTTTGAATTTGTAGCATATATTCAGCATGCCTAAGCCCCGTTCAACTCATTTAAGCCACCCATGTCTAAGTGCCTTTTTTAAAAAAGGCCCATATTCAGTTTCATAGACACGCAGCACAGTCCTATGCATATCTACTCAAAAGTCAGTCCAATTGAGTTCATTATTTCTAGCAGCACAATGCTGTGCTGTCTCCTCAGAAGAAAGTCTCCTTCATTTTAGTGGGACTTACTCCAGAGTAAGGCCGTTTAAGATTCCAAGCATAGCTCCAGTAAATGTAATCAGATTGCTGCAGGCATAGGCAGCATATTGAAAATATTTAATCTGAAGTTATTGCTAGAGCATTCATTAAATAGGGAGAGGGAAACTCCGAGTACCATACTGATGTCGTATAGTTTAAAAGTGGAAAACATTTGTTAAAACAATTGGAGATTTAATGTATAGATTGCTCATATTATTGTTTACTTACAAGTACCATTATATTCATTACTGCTCGCTTCCAGTCTGTATATTCATTATAGCTTGCTTCCAGACTACAAAACTATAAATATTCAAGAAAAAAAAATACTAAATTCAAAGTCCATACATTTTCGTTACATTGTCCAGCTATTCCTGTATAAGTATTATGAAATATTTACATGTTTCTCATAGCTGTCCAGTAACTCTGCGCAACCAGGTGGCTTGACAATGGAAACAGGATCAAAAATCAGCATTAATTCTGAATTTGATTTCAATTATTCCAATAAATTGTCCTTGAAACTATCTTATTGTATCTTTTCTCTGATTTGAGGCTTAAGGTGTATTGGAAGAAATAGTTATGAACTTCCTACAGTTAATTTTTAAGAAGATAAATTTTTGGATTTGAAAATGTTCTTTGAACTGTTCAAGATTTAAAGTAGTCTGTATTTCAGTGTAATATTCTTTGCTGCTTTGTGAGAAAATATTTCTTTATGACTTACATGAGACTTTTCGCCTATACATCCTGACAAGAATATCTTCTGAGAGAAATTCCTCTCATACACGCATCTTCCTGTGGAGAAGTGAGGAGGCTAGCTGCCCGACTTACCAGGTGGCACGTTTGTGGCTTGGGCTGGCATTGGTGGTGGTGCCTCCACGGTGTCCCCCAGGGCTGTTCAGTTGGCCTGCCATGCCATGCAGTTTCCCAGCCATGTGCTCAGCCCTGTTGAGTGCTTCCTCATATCCAGCAACCTTTGCACAGCTGGAAAAGCCCGCAGCCAATCAGTTGAAACCTGCTGGTTTGAATTGATTGGCTGCTTCTGCCCAGGCCAGAGCTGTAGGAAGTTTTCCATCTGGTCCCAGAATTTTGTATTTAGCTAGACTCCCCTCTCCCCATAGTTCAGTTCTTCTCTGCACGTCATCCCTCCCACCCACCCCCTTTCTTTTCTTTTGTTGTATCTTGTGTACTGTAGTTAGGTTGCATCTTTGCCTTTTATTGTCACAACTTGTAAGGCGGTTGACATGGGTCCTGGATCTGGGTCTACTATATCCCCAGGTCACTGGGACCTGGGGATGAAGGTGGTTGTCATGAGGGCAGGGTCAGCGTACATACGGCGCAGATTGGGTGTCTGCACCCCTGCACTACTGGGGGTTCAGGTGGTTTGGACCTGACTCCAGGTGGTCCTGCTTCGGGTTTTTGGTCTCATCAGTCAACAGGCAGGTTGGCCGATGCCGGGATCCAGACCCATGCACAATTCAACTCAGTTTTTGCTGTAACCAATAAAGTTGTGGCCTATTTTCATCCAGCTTCAGTATGTGGCCTGGTTTATTCCTTGCACTACACCTCTCAGCCCTGAGCACGCAAGTGACTTTCACCTATTTTTCTTGTTAGAGGAAGCAACTTTAGCATGATTATACTTACACCATTTCTGCACTATACTGTTATAGTGCTATTATTCCACTTTCAACATCCTATGGACTCTTAGGGTTTGCAGTTTAGGGAGAGGGGCCTTTGAGACTGAAATATAAAATGAATTGAGATGCATTTTGTACATTTCAGTTGTCAAATAAGGGTATCGCTCTTTTGTGTGTTTTGAATTTTTTTTTTTACAGTGAGCCCTCCACATTTGCTAGTTTCCCTTTCATGAATTTGATGATTTGCAGAATTGATTAATATGTTCTCTCTAGGAATCTCTAGGTTCTCCAGCACAATTCCACTGGAAATTGACTATAGACTTGTGCTGGAGGACCTAGAGATTCCTGGAGAAGTATTCTCTCAGGTTAAAAAAAAATAATGTTCACGTTTTTTATTTATATTCACCATTTTCCCACTTTTGCAGGGGTCTTGTTCCCCTAACCCTCACAAAAGTAAAGGGTCCACTGGATGGTTCTCTAAGGCCCTTTCCTCATGGAGGGGGGCTGAAATGGGGCGGCGCATGCAGGGGTGGAGCTTACCTCGTAGTGGGTTGCTCCATCCCTGCGGGGAGTGCAGATTCGCCATTGTAAATGCCGCCAAATTTCAGCAGCGTTCAGCGGCACTCCGCAGCGCCCAAAATGGTGGCTGGCAGCTTCCGGCAGTGCTCCGCCAATCAGGGCAGCGCGCCAGCCGGAAGCCCGCCCCCGGGCAGATCTGCAGGGACGCGCTACCACGTCTCTGCAGTTCTTCACCGGGGGCTGCCACAGAGCAGTACAGGCGAGTTTCGTAAAAACCACTTGCAAAGCTGGTTTTTAAAAAACTCGCAGCACCACCCCCGCGACTGTGCTAGAGCAGTTTGAGGTGTAGAGCCTCACTTTTTCAAACTGCTCTAGTGCACCCCGCGGTGAAGAAGACCTCCTGGAGAGGTCGCCCTAGCGTGGGCAATATGCCCGTGAGGAAAGGGACTACGAGTTTAAGCATAGCATATACTAGTGTCATTTTCTGTTTGTTGGTCTTACTTACACTCTCTCTCTTCCTGCATTACTTAATCTAAAGTTGGCATGAGTTTGTTCCTCCTTCATTTTCTAGTTCTCTTTCTCTTTCCCATGTTTGAAGAGCACATGTTATTGAACCTCCCACTATAAACCTTTAGTATTTGTAAGTAAAATTGCTTTGTTTGCTTTTACAAAGAAAACTGAGCCTGCTTTATTTCTTCCCTGGAACCTGTTTGGGATGGTGGTAGTGTGGGAGAGGTTGTTGGTCACCTTCTGTTGGCAAATACAATTTAGTAGTACAACTAGTAGGTTACACTTTGTAGTAGCTGCTGCTGCTGCTGTTGTTGTGTGCCTTCAGGTCATTTCTGACTTACAGCGACTCTAAGGCAAACCTGTCATGTTGTTACACTAATGTCATATTCCTAAATACTCCTTTTTCCCCTCGATCCCACTGTACCCGTAAAAATCAAGTCTAGAGAGCTGGAGGGCTCTCTGGAAATGGGGAGATGAAAAGGCTGCAAAAAGAGAGGAGAATCAGCAAAATAGTTTCCCTTCCCTTCTACCAACTAGATTCCTCATGGCACATTGATCTCAACTGTAAATGTAAATCGTTCCATCCATGGATGCCTGTTCAGGAGGTATCCATGCCTATATGTCTTGTATAACTGTATTGGAAGTATGAAATCAGTTAGGAAATGGATATTGGCTCATTTTAGCAATTATATCATGGGTGATCACGGTAGATTTCTATTACCCAAATAAAGTACAGCTGGTTTGATATGAAAGAGGAAGCAATTTGCTCATATTTGTGGTTCACTTGTTGCTCTAGCTTCCTTTGACAATGGTGACAGTCCTTTTATACATCAAGAAATTCTTCTCCCTTCTGTGTCTGCCAGAGGTTCTTGAGGGAATAGTTGATGCTGGAATCATGTTTTCCGTAGGGATTTTAGCATTAATACAGCAGTTCTGATCAGTAGCCCATTGTCAAACAGCTCTTGCAATATATAAAAAGAAAAGAGTTGAAAACCTGTCAGATAAGTAAAAATATTGAATCAAGCTATAAGTTCTCAGCAGACGAGGGCACCATCTATGTTTTCCCAATGAGCCAGCAGTTAACCCATAATGGATATTTTTAAAAATGCACTATACTAGAGATTTTTTTCCCCAATTGGAAGTACTATCATAGGGAGAATATGAAAACACACAAACACAGCATACCAGTGTCCATAATGTTTTGTATCAAAACATTGAATTGTATGTTACAGTTACAGAAAGAGGAATATCTTCTGCATCCTGTGAGTTCAAAGGACCCATGACTTGTGTGCAGAAGGATCACCTGAGACCTACAGTTCCAACCAGGGCTGAACTGTTAGACTTACCAGAAAAGTAATAGTGCAGAACAAGAGTTTAGCTATGGAGGACAAAATGAGATCATTGCTCCCCAAATAAGAATTCTGGCACCTGAATGAAATTTTCCTTGATGTTTGAAATTTCTAGCATTACAATATGTTGAAATATCAGCTGAGCGGTTGAGGGATGCAGCTTAGTCAGGCAAAATCACCAAGGGAATGACAACAAGGCAAATAGTTCTATGTGTGAACCATTTTCAGTGATTCACTATCAGTGACACCAGAAACCTGGGAACTGAAGGAAAATTTCATAAAGGGGGCAAAAGCTACGTACTTGCTACAGAATGAAACCTCAGAACTGGGAAAGGACTTGAAGATATCACAGTTGGTGTGTGTGTGTTCTTCTCCTCATTTGTAGAACCATAACTCCAGTTGTTAGTGTTACTATCTATACTAATCAACCTTTTGTATTAAACATCTATTTCACAGCATATTGACTATAGCTAAGCAAATACAACTGTGACCAGCAGCAAATTTTTCCAGAGGGCTGCTTTAAGAAATTTTTGGAACAGTGGTGGGTCAAACTCTCAAACATCTTCAGATGCTGTGCTGCGAAAGCACGTTGCTACATAAGCTAGTCTTCCACTATTTTTTTCATTAGCAACCAGGGGTTCAAGGAGCTCAGTTTTGAGGAAAAAACTGGTCTAGCCTCCCCATTAGTGGTTGATCTCTAAAATATAAAATCAAAGTATTCTGAGGCAGCAGTTCTACGCCCTCCTTCCTCTTATAAGAAACACCAAACTAAAATAAGTATACCAATATAGGACTATACTGTGAAAACAGCAGTGGTTTCTTTCTATGTCTTTGCAATATTTAATGAAATAGAAGAAATGGCTGTTTTTTTTTGTTTTTTTTTTAAGGAAATATAGTCAGCCCTCAACATTTTCAGGTTTAACTTTTTCAGATTTGATTATATGCAAGTTTGTCCAATCCCTGCCCCCACCTCAGGTGCTTCTTTCCTGGGGTAACCATCCCTCTTGGTGGCTCTGATCAACCTGTGCAGCCCTTTAAAAACCTGCTTCTGGTCCTCCTCCTCCTCCTTCACCAGCCACTAACTGGCCAGCTAAAGATGACTCATGTCCCAATTTCTCAGCATCACTAACCCTCAAGGAAGGAGACAAGTGAGGAAGAGGGAGTAAGCAGTCAAAAGGGGGCTAAAAGTCCACTGCCATTGGCTCTTGGTTAATTTCTAAGAAACAGGTAAATAATTTAAAAGAACATGCACATCCCTAAATATCAAGACATTTTCCAAAACCAAATTTACTAATGTGATTACTTCCTCTGAAACAGTAACTATTATAGGACAACTCTAAAAACATATGTGTTAAGGAAACATTAGTATTACATCTCCAACAGTTTATTGATCTAGAAGACCCTTTCTTGAATGGATGTTATGTGACCAATATACCCAAAAGAGCCATTTCCTCGGTATAGGATGTAGGCGGCGATCTACAGCCGTACTAATTATAAATGTCAAAACCAATGGCCATTGATTAGTCAGAAATGGATATTCAAATTCTCTATTCCATTCTTTCTGTAAACCCTCACATGCCATATTTATTTATAGATAATAGAAATTTATATGTATAAGTTGTTGGTATGGATACTTAGTTGGCTTCAGTTAATGTCTCTAATATTAAAGGAACCTTGGATGCACTTAAAGCTGCAGGTTGAAATCTAGGTTCTACAAACGTTTCAGTTGTAGATATTGTCATTTAGCTGTCAGAGGTGGCTTAAACTCTTCTTAGAAGACTGAAAAAGGTAAAAACTCACCAGTGACATTGATTTAAGGTAACAAACCCATTGTCAGCCCATAGCTTCCGTAAAAATTGTTCCTTATCAATTTTCAAATCTGGATACTCCCATAAAATCAATTTAGTATGAACATATTGGTCAAATTTTGCAGTTAATGAGATAAAATTAGCCACACAGTTCTAACTGCTGAAATTGTTGCCTTTATTTATAAAACTGCTTTTATTTATAAAATGAGAACCAAGTACTGTCCATCTGAATAAAGTACTGTCCATCTGAATAAAGATATTAGAAATGAAGACTTCAAGGCTGACCATAGTGGATTCCTTACTTTAAGTGGATATGTCCAAAAATTAACACAAAATAGCAGATATGCCTGGTGGTGTGTTAGAAGATCTAGAAGGCCAAGCCCTCCTTCTTTGATTGGAATTTGCATCCTTTTCATTGAAATTCTAGGAAGAGATAAGCCCCTCCAAAATCTCCTGAACAATGCATTTAGTTTTTGAAAATACTTGCAAGGTATAAGTAGAGGAATTCCATGAATATCATGAACAATTCTAGGCATAACATTCATTTTAATCCTGTTTACCTTACCTCACAGACTCATTTTTAAATCCCACCTGTCTCTCTAAATCTTGTGTAGTATCTTTTATCAATTTACTTATATTATTTATATTAAGATTGATCATCTGAGATAAGTGCCTATAGATAATTATACCCACATAGGTTAATAGAATTTGGGCAATCCCAACATTGCAGTGCTTTAAATATGGTAGAGTCTGTCTTGTCTCCCACTGGCAGCATTTCTGACTTGGATCAGTTAATTGAATACCCAGTTATTATACTAAAGTTGTTAATCAACTGCATCGAAACAAGGATTGACTGATGGAGCTTTGAAATGAAAATGTGGAAAGAACATTTTTAAATTCTAAATCTACATATTCAAATCCATTGATCCTTGGATTTTGTCTAATGCTAAGTGTCAAGTGCTAAGGGTTCCAAGAGTTCTAAGCACAAACTCAATATTAAAGGAGACAGTGGACACTCCTGCTGTGTACACTGTTTCAATGTAAAAATGGATGAGGAAAAAAAATTAAACCATGCTAAAAACCAAAAAAAAAAAACAAGCTAAAGAATACTAAACCAACCATAATGCCAAAATACAACCTGAAGAATTTAAAGATAATGTTAAAAATAGATTTTCAGCATTAAGCCTAATTCACCAGGAGTCAGGGAGGAGTGCAAAAGGAGTATCTGCAGCCAAAAAGAAAGAGAAGCTTCAATGGGTGACAGATGAAAGTTTTCAAGCAGTTAAGGACAGCAATATTAAAGGGGTACAGAAATAGAGTCAGAACTCAGAATGCACTTGTTCAACAACTTGTGTGCATGGACAAAGAGTACTACGATAGCAATCAATGCAGAGAAATAGAAGATGATAATAGAAAAGAGACCTCTTCCACAAGATCTGAGAAATCAAAGGGAAATTGAAACCAAGAGCAGAAATGCTACATGAACAGCAGGGGAACTCATTACATGATGGAATACAAATAAAAAGATGATGGAAGCAATACACTGAAGAACTGTGTAGAAAGATGAAAGGATGATTGCTTCATTCAAAGAAGGATCATTTGAGATATACCTACAATTTTAGGAAGTGAAGTGGAAGCTGCTCTCAAAACACTTGGGAGGCATAAATCACCAGGAACGGATGACATACCAATAGAGCTGCTTCAAACTATAGAGACACAACCTATTTTAGATATAACTAAAATCTGTCTGCAAATATGGAAAACATAACAATAGCCTTCAGTATACATTCCAATCCTAAATAAAAATGACACCCAGAATTGCAGTAACCACAGGACTGTTGCATTAAGTGATGGACAAAATTCTACAACAAACACCTTAACGATATATGGAATGAGAAATGCCAGATGTCCAAGCTTGGTTCGGGAAAGGAAGAAACATTAGGGGTCACATCGCAAACCTATGTTGGATAATGGAGCACATGAAAGGATTTCAGAAGAAAATTAGCCTAGACTTTATAGATTATAGCAAACCCTTTGATTCTGTTGATCATGAAAAATTATGGCTTCTCATAGAAGAAATGAGTGTTCCACATCAGTTGATTGTCCTGATTCATAACGTGTGCTAAAGACAAGAGGCTACTGTCAAGACAGAATTCAGAGAAATAGAATGGTTTCCAATTGGCAAAGAGGTCAGGCAAGGCTGCATTTTATCTTTTTAACTTGTACACTGAACCTATCATATGTGAAGCAAGATTAGACCTGGAGGAGGCAACATCAACCATTTAAGATATGAAGATGACACCATACTACTAGTAGAAATTAGCAAAGACTTAAAATGATTGCTGAAGGAAAGGAAGGAAGGAAGTGCAGGGGCAGGTTTACAGCTGAACGTTAAGAAAACAAACATAATAATTACTGATGATTTACATAAATTTAAAATAGACGACAAAGACACTGAAATATTTAAAGATTTTCCATACCTTGGCTTAATCAAAATGGAGGAATCAAGAAATCAAAAGAAGACAAGACTTGGAAGGGCAGCTATGAAGGTAATAGATAAGATCATGAAATGTAAAGATATGCATTGACTACTAAAGTTAGGATGGTCCATAACATTGTATTTCCAGTTTCTTTGTATGGCTGTGAAAGCTGGACAGTGAAGAAAAATGAGAGGAAGAAAACAAACTCACTGGAAATGTGGTGCTGGAGAAGAGTTCTATGGATACCATGGACCTCTAAAAAAGACAAATAAATAAGTAGTAGAGCAAATGAAGCCTGAATCCTCCCTAGAAGCAAAGATGACCATATTGAAACTGTCCTACTTTGGATATACCACAGGAAGATATGACTCACTAGAACAGACAAAAATGCTTGGTAGGTTAGAAGGCAGTAAGGAAAGAGGAAGACCACATTACAGATGGATAGATTCAAATCAAGGTAGCCATGGCCCTGAATCTGCAAATCTGGAGCAGGGCTGTTGATGATACGGTGACTTTGAGGTCTCTCATAGGTCACCATAAGTTGAAATCAACTTGATGGCAGTTAACAACAACATAAAACTATAATAGAAACCATCATACTTTTAGCTGCTTTCAGTTATATGTAAATAAGTACATGAGTACATTGTGTCTATAATTACAGTCTTAGTGTTTTATAATCACAGAAATTAGGTGACCAAAATAAAGTCTTACTATGTTACAGGAAAGGCATGATTTCAAAATGCCAATGTTTAATGTGTACATTTTTTAATAATCGTTATTCTGCAAACTATTGTAAAACTTACAGTAAAATTTAACTCTTAATTGGGCCACATATCTAGTTTTCTAGCTTTAGTAAGTTCTGCTTTGCAGAACACTTCATCCAATGATATTTTTCCACTGACAGAAGATGCTCAGTAGAACCAGGATCTGGCAGTTCACCTCCTATGCATCCCTCCATTTGGCCTTAACAGGACTTCCTCTTCTTCTTCCTTAATATGAAGGAATAGCTAGTTGGCGTGCCATCTTTAGAGTATCTCTCTGCCTTCGACACAAGATTTCCGCAAGACGGTCTGGCTTGTCCCAGACTTAAGAACCTACGTAGATTGAAGAAGGAAGTAGACTAAATTGTTGTTGTTGTTATATTTGTTTATATCCTACCTTTTTTCCCAAGTCTGGGACTCAATGCAGTTTAAAACAGCTAAAACAAACATAACTAAAAATTTACTTCAAACAAATTTTAAAAATGAAATCAAACTATGAGTAAGATTAAAACAAATTAAGAGCATAGGCCTGAATTCTGTTGTGACTCCTACCAAGTTGACCCATTGAGTCAATGGGATTTACTTATGTGTTGATATAACATTTAACAATCCATTGAATAGGTCTGCTGTAATTTGAACAAACCATCTAGATTCTAGCCAGTGCCATTAAAACAAAGCTAAAGATAACAATACCACTGTTTCATTCTTCTTGCCTATTTCCTATATTTTCAGTCTGCCCCACTACCTCTGAACACAAGTGTGTCAGAACTGTCCGAACTCTAAGAAATCACCAGTAAATAGTTTCAAATTGCTAGTTACTTGCGCTTAATTTGTTTTTCAGTAACAAATACACAGCTAAGTTACATTAAGATAATAATATAATGAGGAATAATTTCACTCCTTTTGTCACAAAACAAAGCTGTACCTTTTTAGCTACCTTTTCAGTTCCAGCAGTGTGGCTGACTAAATGATGGACAAGGGATATCATGGTTCAAATACTTGGAGGTCCATGTAACTATAGTAGTAACTAAGTTATTTTTAAAAGTAACTTTCTAGAACCTGCTGTGGAATATAAATATCTGATCTATATAGTGTATATAATAATAATAAGCTTATGGTTTCTAGTAACTAAAGTCAGTTTAACTATAAATAGAAATAAATGCATTGTTGTTCATCTGTCAGACTAATTTCAGTTAAACTATATATCATTGTTCTTAAGTTATCAGACAGCATCTTGCTAATTTAACCTCACTTGTTAATATAATTGTAATATCCTTGTCACATGTGCTTGGGCATGATTTTGATAATGTTGAATACCATATTTGTTCAAGTAATTACTACATTATCGTATTGATTTTCAACATCCTGCTTCATTTCTAATACATTTGGATTTTGTAAATGGTACACATTCCTAAAATTAGATACCACAGTGCATTAAATTATAATTTCTCTTCTACTGTGAGATGTTTATCATTTTGATTTGGGATGTACTTGTACCTAACAATAAGAATAGATTAAATAGATGATTGCTCTCCAGTGCAGACTAATTAGCTGACCGTGACAAAGGAATCTGGTGAATTTTCTTTGGAGGATTGAATATAGATGAAATTATATTTGTCACCAATTTAAACTTCATTATTCACCTCTGTTCTGTTTTCATTCTGCCCTAATCCAGAGATAAAAGATAGAATCCTGATATTCTCACCCTGAATTTTCATTAGAAAATAGATAAGAATTGCCATGTAAGGCACATTTGTTTTTAACTACTAAGTCAATGAGCACTCTATAAAGGAAGTAGAACATTTTTTTAAAAAAAAGTCTTCTTAATTTTGTAGATCTGGATTAGGATTTCTAACAATCTGTAATACTGATAAAGAGCCATTTATTGGTTTTGCTTTTTGTCTCCATACTTAAATCTTAGACTTGTTGTCCTAGTTTCTCTAGTTTTTGAGGATCCTAAATTGTTGGATCTACAGGAATGTTAGTAAGATTACATTATTTGTATTGAATAATTTATACTAAATACACTGAACATTTATATAAATATTATTTATAGGTATATTATGGCATGACATTATATTATTTATACTGGAAGACAATACTTTACATACAGGGCACTGTAGTGCCTTGTCAGCTTAGTGGATCTGCTTTCCATGCAAAAACTACCAGATCCATATCTCCATGTTGGTTTGGGAAAGACTCTTGAATGAAAACTTGAAACTCTCTTAGCAATCAGCATCAACAATACTGACAGAGTCCCAATGCCAGATTGAGGATGCTGCTGTCCCCCTTAATCTACTCCCAAGAGCCAATCCATCATGTATTCCACTGTAATGAGGCAAAACATAAGGGAACATTTAAGTTCTTTTTGATATCAACCTCTATCCATTCCTGGGTCCAAACACCAATCTATGATGAAAAATGACACCAGATTCTCATCCCCCTGAAAAGTCAGAGTATAGGTGAAGTCTGGCCTTGAGCAGCTGCTTTTGTCTCCAGAAGAAAATTCCACTGAAACATTCAAGAAACTTTACTAGATCCCCAAATCAGTTCTCATATCTGAAAAAGAAAACTAATGTTCTGATGAGAGCACCACAGGCCCCCAAAAACATCAGGAACATCCTGAGGCTGCTGGTATCTATCCTGGTATCTATCCTGGAGCATCTAGAAAATGGGTAACATCCCATGCGAATGGAACACTCATGACAGAATCTGCAAGGATACCAATCACAAATGTCCCTGGAGCAAAACTTTTCTTGTCTTAGGGGATCACAAGACAGAATGTTTGCAAAACACTTAACTGCAATGTAGCTTGTATCCCTTACCCCACTCTTGCAGAAGCTGGAGCCATGAACTTCAACCATTGATCTGACTCCTTCTCATCCCATCACAGAGATGGATCAAAGATCACTCAAAGGCAGAAAGCCTCTTCATAATTTAGTCATGCCATCGCTGAGCATTCCATCTGTGTGTCCAAACACTTGGTTAGGATAATTCCCCTCTCAATATCCTTTAACTATACAACCCTTGTGTAGGTCAGGAAACTTGCTTACTAACTGGATTAGTTTCTATCCACTCTTTTATGCTTGGCTTTATCTTGGTCCTTACCCTCTCCTTTCCCTTTATCTTTTTTCTCCTACCAATTATCACCATGTTCTCCACAATTCCTCATGTGCTTGAAACCAGTGGGCTCATGATCAGTCACGATACTTCTCTCTCCAAGGGAGCCACTGGGAACTACTAAACCATACAAGAGAACAAGTTTGTAGACTGTCATCCCTCATTCTCCTGATGTCATCCAAGTGTATCTTTGGCCTAACATTGGCTCCTTCCAAGTTGAGCTACAGAATTTATGCACAGCTGAAAGGTGGTCCATCTCTCAAGAGAACAATAATCTGAATAATGAAAATTTTCCTACACACTTATTGGCATTTAAGAAATGTTGGGAGAAATGAACTGGAAACATAAATCCAGATTAATCCAGATTTCTTTAAAAACCTCAGTGAATATAGAATGTTAAAATCTGGTCTTTAACATACTTACTGCTGCTGATTATTATTGGCAAAGAACAGAAAAATAAATAATTGAGTTGCATGTGATGTTGGGGCATCAGTCAGTTAACCAATCTAATATTGGCAACTGTCTTGTCGGTAATCTGTTTCTTATAGACAACATTTGATTGTAGACAAATATTCCATTAAGTTAAGAATGCCTTTACAGGTATATAAATGCTCTACCTCTCTAACTCCACCATGAGCCCCACAGGAGGTCCTGAGCATGAGTGTAAGAAAAAATGCCACTATGTCCTTAACCAAAAGAAAATGTTAAAATGTTCCATCTAAAGGAAGGAGAGAGCTTTTAGAACTGCATTCAATTTTTTATCCAGTTTTCAATGAACAAAGCATGGCATGCTCAGTTAAAAAGTGCACTAAAGGTAAATATGTAGGAAATCAAAATTCACCACCTTATTTTCTCATATATTTAGAACTCACTGCAATCCCCAAATCAAGTCTCAACCCTGACAGTTTTTTTCAGACAAAGGTTATTCACCCAAAGTTGTTAACAGCAATAAGATTAACAAATCATTTTCCAATACAAGCTGGAACTGAAATTGTAACAGACATCCTATCCATTGCTGATGGCTTGATGTATATTCTGCTATGTTCTGCTCACAGCACTGCAATGGGACATAGTTGTGTGGGTGGGGAATGGACAAATGGATACTCTCCTTCTCTTCCTCATCTTTTGTCTAATGTTGCATTAGTCCCCAAATTAGGACCTATGCTTATTCAGGGTCTGTTGACAAACTCTGCTGGGGTTTTTTTTTAAAAGAAAATAAAAGCAGGACTGCAAGTTACCCATTGCCCCCATCTACCATTTTACCTTACCTTGCTCAGTACTTTGAGTTGCAGTTTTGTCCCAGCCCAGGTTTCTTAATTACAGTATGTAAGTATTGGTTACTGTGAGAAATAGTACTGGAACTTACAGGCAGAGTACTGAAATTGACAGTGCAGCAGCTGAACAACAACCAGTGCCATTTTAATGACTTAGCAGCCATTAAAAAAAATATTCTCCTGAAATGTTTGGATGGCATGCACATCTTTGTTATGACAAGGCTGAAGTAAATAAAGGCCCTTTCCTCACGGAGAGGGCCGAACAGGGCGGCGCACTCAGGGGCAGAGCTTACCTGCGAGTGGGTTGCTCCGTCCCTGTGGGGAGCGCGGATTTGCCGTTCTAAACGCCGCCGAATTTTGACAGTACTCGGCGGCGTTCAGCGGCACTCGGCGGGTGCCCAAAATGGCGGCCGGCGGCTTCCAGCGGCGCTCCGCCAATCAGGGCAGCGTGCCAGCCGGAAGCCTGCCCCCAGGCAGATCTGCAGGGACATGCTACCGCATCTCTGCAGTTCTTCACCGGGGGCTGCCACGGGGCAGCGCAGGTGAGTTTCGTAAAAACCACTTGCGAAGGTGGTTTTTATAAAACTTGCAGCGCCACCCCCGCGGCTGCGCTAGAGCAGTTTGAGGTCTACAGCCTCACTTTTTCTAACTGCGCTAACGCACCCCGCAGTGAAGAAGACCTCCAAGAGAGGTCGCCCTAGCGTGGGCAATATGCCTGTGTGGAAATGGCCAAAGACTTCTATCATCCCTTTGTGAGAAGATTCCTGAGGAGAGTATGGAATATTTACAAGCAAAAAATTTATAATAAAATTCTGAGTTGGACTTCACCCCAGGAAGCATTTAAGACAGGAGGAAGAACATTAGATAAGAGACACTGAAAATATAAAGATATATATAATATATTAATTTGGGATGCTAATCATCCCAGATTGAAGACAAGGAAGAGTTTAAAACTCAGGACTGGAATTTCAATAATTTCTATGTAAGCAATTACTAGAAAGATTTAAAATGGACTCTAAATTGCAAGGCACTGAAAAAGTACAAAATGAATTAGAATGAAATCAATAACAAAATTATATAAGATCTTATTGGAAAGGGAAGGGGAACAGGAAGTAATTAAAGAATGTGCAATTAAATGGTCACAAAATATTGGCTTTACAATGGAATTGGAGAGATGGCAAAAATCATGGAACAAACAACTGAAATTTAAATTTAAGACGTCATTGTCAAAAACATGCCTCTCCAAAATAAAAAAATCACGTTGCAGATTCTCTCAGAGGTGCCTCATTTTCTTCAAGCCTTCAACTCATTCTTGTGTGCCTTCAAGTCATTCTTTACTTACACTAATCCTAAGGCAAACTTGTCATGGGGTCTTTTGGGGGTGAGTGTGCGTGATGCACCCAAGGTCACCCGGTGGGTTTTGCATGGCTGAGTGGGGAATGGTCCCCAGGGTTGTACGCCAATGCTCAGACCACAACACCATGCTGGCTCTCAACTCTAGTGGTGTTAAAAGGGCATAGGATAGTGATATCTGTGCAAAAGCCTCCTCTGAAATTGCCCAGCATCATGGCTCAGAAT
Organism: Iguana delicatissima; assembly: GCA_948472985.1. NCBI lineage: Eukaryota > Metazoa > Chordata > Lepidosauria > Squamata > Iguanidae > Iguana > Iguana delicatissima. The sequence goes on from CAOKZL010000109.1 coordinate 1,625,623, forward strand.
CTGAGCTTAATATGTGCAAAAAGATGTGCAAGAAGAAACATCAAAATTAATTTATATTGGTTTAAAGAAATAATATAAAAATTAAAATGTTGAAGAAAAATCAAATCCTTTAAAAAAAAAATCACTGTAATTGTTTTACTAATTCATGGTTCAACAAATTTGGATTTCCCCTCCACAAAGTAGGTCAGCAATGGTGACATAATAGTAAGGAAGAATGCTTTCATTTCATATTGGCTCCTACCTTTTTCTTAACCAATCAGCAATTGACATTTATGTATAATATTTCCAGTAGTATTTGAGAATGTTAAATGTTATAAGCAGAAGCTGCGTTTCTAGATCCTGAAATATTTCCTCATGTTTTGTCATATTTCATATTCTGCTCTTCAAAAGCTATTCAGAACAGAACTAAGGTTAAAAAGATAGAAATGCTGTTTTTCTTCACTACTTCCATTATGCTTTTATTCATTTCTAAAGTATATACAGGTTGTTGACTAAAGAGCTTTATTTAAATGAGGTATAAAATCTTTAACAACAATCCTTGGTGGAACAGATTTGATAATAAAGAAATATCTTTTTACCTTATGTACTTGCAGTAGTGGAGTAGTATTGAAAGATAAATATTAGCTAGATTTTGCTCATCATTCTACCATTCTTTCACTGCCAAAATCGGCAAAGTTGTTTTGTCAGTGTTTGAGCTGTAACAATGAATAGTACTGGCACGGCTTATATCATTTACTTAGTATGTGGCATCACATTAGATTATTAAATTAATATGATATATTTAATTATTATTTGAAAGAAGCAAGGTTGATTTAAAGTGGCCATATTTTCTGTGGCCTTTGATTTAACCCTTCAATCCTTTTTGACTCCCAAATGTAACATGTGCACAGACTCATATTTCCCATATTTTTCTCCCTTACCACTCTCTTTTCTTTTGTAAGCTCTTTGGAGAGAGGAATTTCTTCCTCCTTTAGTTCTTGCCTATAGAATCTTGTAAACTGCCATTTACTCCAACTTTATGTTTGGAATCTTGCTAGTGCACCACAAAAGGCATGTGATAGAACAAAGGCTTGATAAGCAGAATACTCAGTGTTCATCTTCCCCTCTTAAATGTCTCTGCTTTCTTCAACATCTTCCATTATAAAGATGTTAGGTAGAAGGATTGGAAAAGACTCCTATCTGAGACTGTGTAGAGCTTCAACAATCAAGAGCCAAAAATACTGGAGTAGGCAGACCAATGATAAACCTGTGCATAAAGACAACTTCTTATGAACACTGTATTTACATTGCTAACCCATCTTATTGAAACATCACACAAATAAAGACTTCACCCTAAGATCCAAAGAGCTACTACTAGGATTTTTTGAAAAATCCTTTGAAGAACAGAAATAAAATCTACATATCAGTTGCTTTTGAAAAGAAAAAAAAAATACCCTTCAGTTTCCAAGGTCCTTTGACATGCACCAGGAAAGGCAACCCTTAATCCAACATGAACCTAATTAATCCAACATAAACCTCAGGAAGAACTTCCTGACAGTCAGAGCTGTTTGGCAGTGGAATATGCCCCTAGACCATACTGGTTTATGCAAATCTAGCTGCATGATTCTTTTGATCTTGAACGTTTGTGCTGTTGAGCATCCTTATTCAACATGGCACTCTTCAGATGTGTTAGGACTACAGTTCCCAACATTCCCAGCCAGTACAGTCATTGGATCCCAGTGGATGCCTGTTAGTCCTTGCATGCACCTGCTTTTGGGACCCCAGCCCATCAACGCAACCTGTACTAAATTTTACAATGTGGAAAATGCAGTCGTATTTGATTCAGTTTTCAATATGACAATTTCACAAAACCTGATTTGAAGATTGCTGACTTTATATCAGAACGGACAGGCAATAGGCTATCCATTCATATTTTTCCTCATCTGATTAACTTTTATAATATACATTGCTTATTGGACATAAAAGCCAAATAATGCATTTGAAGTACATAGAACACTCTAAAATGCTATATATTGTCAAGTATTATTAGTTAGCATTAGACCTATTTTCATGACAGTGTTCTGTTCAGATTTTTCAAATACTGTTTTGGAGCCAAGGGAAACTGGATGTTGATTATGTGTGAAAAGGCCATTAATTTTTATATTGCGTCTCAGTTATTCTGTGAATTTTACAATATTTTCTACTCTCCTTGTAAGGAACATAATGTGAAAATGAGATCTAGGCATGGTACAAGATATTGGTCACTAAAGAGTAGTTCCTTTTTCTGAGGTAAAAGATACTTTTATTCATGCATTTGCAGTATTGACCTCAGTAAGCTGGAAGATTTCCAAAGAAGCATTATACCATTGTTTTAATCTGGTTGACAAGCATGCTCAGAAAGGTCATGTACTGACTATAGGGACTGCCATTTTCCAAGACTATTCTAGCATGTCCAGGGAAAAAAAAAAGCCTGTTTGTGTGTATATGATTTCAAAGTTTATGATATTGTTGGTTTAATTCATTGTTTTTCTGATTACCAAAGTTTTCTACTTCTAAACCATGCAAATGTTAGAAGGCTCCAAACAGCTACTTACAGACATGCCCAAGGACTAGAGTTTGTTTATTGAAATTTTTAACTTCCTACTGCCTTTGTATAGATCTGTATACTAGTGTACTGTATACTATTACCCTATTGTAAACTGCTTTCAAAATTTTCCTCCATTTCAGACATAGTTTGTTATCTGGCATAGAAAGTTGCTGTCTATTAAAAAAAAAACACCTCCTCTGAACAGACGGACTGTTATAATCATTTATTTTTATCTATCTATCTATCTATCTATCTATCTATCTATCTATCTATCTATCTATCTATCTATCTATCTATTTAGAATGAATGTTAGACATTATGATTGTACGTTTTCACCAGTGGACTTTTTTCCCCTAAAGTGAATGACAGATTTGGGGACTTTATGGAAAACTGCTGTGCCACATTTGACAATATTGTGTGTGCATGTGCATCTTTTCCACAGAGGTTAAAACAAAAATAAGCACAAAATGTGCTTTCTCTGGCTTTTAAATTTAAAATGCATCCTATGTTCTTTGTTTTTTTCAAATTGAATTATCTTATAAGTAGAAGTGTTTACTGGAAGGGGAGTGCCATAATCTGTGGTCTCCTTGAAATTCAGAAATGTTCAAAGGTGTATGTGAGCACGCACATATGAGTGCATGCATATAGATAGATACATAGATATAGTAGTGTCACTTTCAGCTGCTGCCTTAACTGCAATTTAGTGCAGTTAGATGCTTTCATGTCACATGGTTATAGCTAGGTAGATTAATAGGGAGTTCTATCTGGAAATTTCTTTCCTGTTATTGTTCTCCCTCAGCTGCTGATGGTGAAGTTAATTCTCTTTAGTTTTGTCATGCTCTGGAGCACACATTGCCAAGCTATGATAAGCTTTACAAGGAAAAATGAGCCACAGTGTCCATCAAAGTCTTAAACTTGCATTTTAAACTTTGGCCTGACCTGATGTGCCATTCAAAATGCTTCAAAAGATTATTTTTTTAAAGAAAGGTTCAATATGTCCCGAGGCTATCGGTTTTGAGTTAAACTGGGTGAAGTAGAAATATTTTACTCATCAGCTTTGCAGTCACAGAGTTTGCCTCAGCTAGAACAAAACTGCTGAGGCATTTAGAGAAAATTAACCCCCCATCCTGGCAGCCAGATGTGACTGGTTTCTGATGAATGCACATGAGTGGGCTGAAAAATCAAGAGACTGTGAAATTCCTGTCAGGTCCGTACAGTGCAGAATGGGCTATTGACTGCTTTCTATATTTCCCTCCATCATTCTTCTTGAACACTGCCATTAATTTCCTCTCCCACTCTGACTTATTTTTTCCCCTTTCCTCTCTTAGCTCTCTCAGCTGCAAAGGAAGCTGCACAGGGTATTGGTGGAGTACTTCAAACTGCAAGCCCTCTATAGCCAAGCCAGCCTGGCGAAGTTCCAGGCAGCCTCTCATGAGAATGTTCAGAAAATATTAGCTGTGCAGGTAGGTGATTGCAGGGAAGTAGAAAAGATCATTCCGATCTAGATTGAAAAGCAAATGATGGGTGGTGTGATGAAGCATTAAAACTATATCCCATCAGAGTTTTGTAAATTTTTAACCTCTTTAATAAACTGGAATTGCATGAAGGATGAGTCAAGTAGGTATTATATGCACCATAGATAGTTTTTTTTAAAAAGGAGGGGTTGCAATTTCTTCTCAGGAAGCTTTAAAATTATTTTACACATAATCTTGTTTTTAAAGATGGAAATACACAAGAGCATTTGCAGTGTTGCTAAAATGTTTTAAGACATGTTACAGACCGTTCTTTTCTTTGCAGATTATTGTCATGGAAAACAACACTGTTGATTATTCTTTCAAAAAAAAAATTCTGTAGCATAAATGACAAGTTTAGGTAAAGACCAATTACTTTGTTTATGTTCAAAATTCATACCCATAACAAACTGTTCATTTACAAGGTTTAACTAGACTTACAATTGTTCATTGGCCTTTAGTGTAGAGCAATTCCTGCACTGATTTTCTCAGGTAAGTATATTATTTTTGATTGTGTAGCATGGTTCCAATATACTGTATTTTTCATTTCATAAAATAGCTGTAAAATCACCCAGTAATGGTCACAACCAGATGGTGCTGAAAAAAATTCTGCAGGGGAATGGTGTCAGAGGAATTAGAAGTTTCATTGTCATAGATCCAAGGGGCAATCTAATTAAGCTAACTTCATTAGAATCATAGAATCATAGAGTTAGAAGAGACCACAGGGGCCATCCAGTCTAACCCCCTGGTATGCAGGAACACACATCAAAGCACTCCTAGCAGATGGCCATCCAGCCTCTGTTTAAAAACCTCCAAAGAAGGAGACTCCACCACACTCTGAGGCAGTATGTTCCACTGCCAGACAGCTCTGACCGTTAGGAAGTTCTTCCTGAGGTTCCGGTGGAATCTCCTTTCCTGCAGCTTGAATCCATTGCTCCTTGTCCTAGTCTCTGGAGCAGCTGAAAACAAGCCCACTCCTTCCTCAACATGACATCCCTTCAAATATTTAAACATGGCTATCATTTCCCCTCTTAACCTTCTCTTCTGCAGATTAAACATACCCAGCTCCCTAAGCCGCTTCTCATAGGGCGTGGCTTCCAGATCCTTCACCATTTTGGTCATTCTCCTCTGGACATGCTCTAGCTTGTCAATATTCTTCATTCTTACATTCAATCTGAGACCCAGTCATGGACACTTCATGTGTGACAAACTACATGTGACACTCGTATTTTTCCTAACTTCCTTACTTTAGAGAATGTCGGTTTTCCACTTAAATGTTATTTTTCCCAAGCAACACTCATCCCAGCATGTGAAGAACTATAGCTTCCATCTCTTTTCCTGCCGGCAGGAAAGCACCTGAAGAGGAAAGCCATTTCACTCCCTGTAAACTCTTGTCTCAATCTAGAAATACAGAAATTGTCTCAAGGTGAAGGAGTAAAGAAAAAACAGGGTTGCCAGACTTTCCCAAGATCTTTCATAGTATTCTTGCACATTCAATATCTACTTGGTGAGCATAAATTTAGCAAGTGCAGCTTTGGCTGTACTCCATTAGGTAGGTACAAACCTTCACCTAGAGTATGCTACAGTGGATCTGGAATCTGGAGCCAGGAGTTTATACTCTAAGGCCATTTCTGCACTACACTGTTATAATGCTATTATTCCACTTTCAACATCCTATCAGATTCTAGGGTTTGTAGTTTACTGAGGACAAAGAGCTCTCTGGCTAAGAATCTAAATGTCCCTCCCTCAACTACAAATCCCAGAATTCCACAGGATGTTAAAAGTAGAATAATAGCACTCTAACAGTGTAATGTGGAAATGGCGCAAGTCAGCCTAAAGTATTTGTTGGGTGGCTCTGGACAAATTGTTACTCAAACAATTATTTCAAAGAATTGTAGTACGCTGTGTAAAATCCTTGAGGCAGGGACAGGTAACAACTGGGAGAGGACAGTTTTGTGCCAGGCAGAACTTGCAGCTGACAGTCACTTCTGATTGTAATTTTCAGGATTTCTGCAGCTTTTCCTGGCATTTAGAGGGAGATTGGGGAGACTGTGAGGTTTAAGGAGTAGTGTGCATCATAATTTTTTCCTTTTTTCTAAATAATATTTTGCCAAAATTAAAATGAGCGGTACAGGAGCTTTGGAGCAATCAGAGGATGCAAAAAGGGGATTGGGAGTCACATGCAGCCACACTTTTCTCCATCCCTACTATAGGGTATGAGTGAGATTCAGATGTATCTAATAACTATTTATTGTTTTAACTATTGATTATTTTAAACAATGTAAATATTATTTCTTGATATATGTTTGTGGGAATTTTCACATAGTCATTTACTATCTAAACATTTAGGCCATAGTTCTTAAAGGATGGCCTATGTGCATTAAAAACATAATAGCACTGCAAGCAAACACCAATTTCAGAAGCAAGTGGAACAGAGGCCATTTCAACACCAGACTGTAACAGTGCTAGCATTCCCATTTTCAACATCCTGTGGAATCCTGGGGTTTGCAGTTTAGGAAGGGGCATATTGAATTCTTAACCAGAGAGCTCTTTGGCCTCGGTAAACTACAGACCCCAGAATTCCACAGTATGTTGAAAGTGGAATAATAGCACTATAACAATATAGTGTGGAAATGGCCAGAGACTTAATACCACATTCTAAGTCAGTGCAGTTTATTCCTGGGTCAATTTCCCCCTGTTACCATAAAGTATGGTAATATAAAGTTTAGGCCCCTCCCTAAACTACAAACCCCAGAATTCCATAGGATGTTGAAAGTGGAATAATAGCACTGTAACAGTCCAATGCAGAAATGGCCATAATATAAAACAATAACTTACAATCAGAAGGTACATAGAACAAGTGATATCTTAAGTGCTGCCAGTACCAACAATGTCAGAATGGTAGCATCACAGCCTAAAACATGTGAGTCAAAGGACCACCAATGAAAAGTCTCAGCTGACCTAATGTACCTTACAGGTCCCAGTGAGCAGAACTTTCAACAATGACCTGAAAGTGGAAGCAATCTCTAAGAAATAATTTTGTTCATGGTAGTCATGAATAAGTAATGATTTGTTACAGCACTGCAGGCATCTTTCAGGAATGCCTTTGCCCCATATTTCTGTATTTTGTAACTTTCAGGCCATTTCAGATAGACTACCTGGTGTCCCCTTTACACAATAGCATTTAGGCATTATGATTCCACTTTAATTGCCATGACTGCACCCCATGGAATCTTGACAGTTTTAGTTGGGCCATTTCTGCACAACAGCGCCCTTCCATGTTCTCACATTGCAGTCCTGGGTCCAGAAGGGAGCGCATCAGCAATGCGCCCCTCCGCACTTGCTCAATCCATGCAGAAGGGAGAACAATGGCACCACCTCTTCCTTCCACAGCATAGCTGGGCACTTGCCATTGCTGTGCTATGGAAGCAAGCGTCGCCATTGCACTTCTGCGGCTTCTGCACGGCCGGGAGTGACAGCAGTGTTGTGCAATTGCAGATGCAAAACGGATTTTTTCCATTTTGCGAAAACTACATGAGCAGGACGCTTGGGGGCGGGGGATAGCAGCAGGCCGGTGACAACATCGTGCAGAAGCACAACCTACCACTGCCAACCTGTCCCAGAAGAGGTTCAGCCCTGTTGTGCGGAAATGTCCTTTGATTAGGTACTAGAACTCTCTGACCTAGGATTCTAAATGCCTTGCCCTGAACAGCAAATTTCAGGGCTTCATAGGACATTGCCAAGGCTGTTAAAAGTAAAATAATAGTGATATAATTGCGTCATATGAAAGGGCTTCTTTTCTTTTCTAAATGCATGGTGCATTTGTTTAGAATCATGAACTGCCAGTCTTTAACTAACTAATCCAGTAAATTGTCCTTTCTGTTTTCTTTACATTAATCTCACTGGGTATTTTCCTGTTTTTTTATTGGGTTAATCCCATGAGAAATTCTGATGATCTTTGTTAAAACCATACTTTCTTTTAAAAAAAAAAAAAAGGGACGATTTATACATGTGCCTTTTCTAACATAATTCCAAAGTAGTAGGGTCTCCTGCCTCAGCAACACTTTTGTTTTAGACATGCGCTATATATGTATCTGAGGATTTGCGCAGATAATGTCCATCTTCCATTTACCTGACATATGTTCATTTTCTTCAGATCCCCTCTGTTGTGATGCCCAATCATATGCCATGCTGTTTTGTTTTTTATAGCATCAGTAGCTCAAACTATGGCCTAATGTGGCCCAAAGTGAGTAGACTGGAATTAGTTGATCATTGTCCTAAAGTAAAAAAATCAACTTGTCCTTCACAGAAGAGTAGTAGTTCACTTGGCTTAGAACTGTTCAGCTTATCTCTACATACTCCAGTTGTAGTCTTATAATCCAGTGCTAAAGCTGTTCTTCCAAAGTTGATGTCCTTTGTGCCCTTGGAAATGGAACCAGTGCGTGCCTGACTTTTCATTTATGGTTTCCTTCTCACTTGTCAAGTGATCATCAATTTAACTGCATTTTCCCTCCACTGTTCTTACACAGTAGGTTATGGTGGTCCTTGAGATTCTAAAACCTACATCCTCCCTCCTTTATTTCTATTTGTGGGTTACATTATTTTTTTTATATACTGATTATACTTAGTTGATTTTTTAAAAAATTGCATTTTTCATTTTTGTTCTGCCTTTCTGCTCACAGTCATGGAAATGCATGAAGTTTGGTAAAACTGGGGTTTTATTAATGGGAGACTGATACAGAAGGTGGTGTTGGTCTTGGATTTTGCCATTATTTATAATAATTGTTCAAAGATAAATATAATATGTAACATACAATATTTAAAAGAAAATGTTTCTATTTAGCAAAATCCATTCCCATTTTAATTACAATTGTAAACTGAAATTTTAATTCAATTACTAGAGTCAGTTTGTTTAAAAGATCTCATCTGCTTCTAAAAATAAATTTGACAGATATCCATCTTGAAGACAACTATTGATTAAGTTCTTTTAATACTGAATGCTAGATTAGAGTCTTTGATTATTTGGAGAGAACAGTGCCAAAGCAGTGCTTTTCTCTAAAATGCAGGCAAACTTGTAACGTTCTATAATTTTCTTTCTCAGCTCCCACCCTAATCACTTCTTCTGAATAAGTCGAGGAAGAACTAGTATCCTTTGATTTACTTTAAGCTCCACTGTTATATATGCTTGCTTGAGAGTAAGGACCAGTGAACTCAATAAGACCTTTTTTTAACAGAAAAAAGTATGGGATTGTTCAAGCCCTTTGTTCAAGTTCTTCCATTTCTGACCATCCTGCATGTGTATATATTAATTGTGATAAAAGTGGCACATGTTCTTTAGATACTGTTCCTCTCTCTAGCTTCTGGCATTAGTTTTATGCACTCTGGAAACCAGAGTTCTAATTCATTTATGCTGCTTTTGATTCGATAACGGAAGGCATGTGAAGTATACATGCAGTACAAATACACACATTGATTGATTGATTTAATGTTCTGAGCCATGTGCATCCTGTCAGCAGCAGTGGCTCCCCCATCTGTGGGATCTCAAAAATGTGTGACTGTTGGCTTTCCTTCCAGTTGTTATTCAGCTGTTGTACCCTATTGCCTCCTTCCAGCTCAAAATGAATTACTTGAAGTCATGTGTATGGCTATTTAAAAATATTGGCTACCAAATACTAGGAGCCCTCTTCGGGATCAGCATCAATGTTCATGGGGATGAACGTTTTAAACTTGTTCCTCTAATACTGCAATCCTGACAGAAATTATAAATCACACACACACACACACACACACACACACACACACACACACTGCCTACCATTTGGCTTAGCAGAAGTCTCTTCTTAATTCTGAAAGGACTATCCTTGTTGAGCCAAACAGCAGCTTGGTGGTAGGTGGATCTTTATTAAGAATGTGGCACAGGTCTCCCCATAGATCATCATCTCAGTCCTAACTGGGTTCCTTAGCAGCTTAAAGTTAACATTATAGGTTGGTTGCCACCTTCTCTTTTGTCTCCCTTCCTCTGCTGCCCCCCTAGTCTCATTCTCACCAGGGACAGAAATTTGCTATAGCAAACATTGTTTGTTTCATCTTCATACTGCTTCTGAATAGCTCTGGCAATTCTTTTCAGAAGGCCCAAAAAGATTAGCATGACCTACAATTTAGCCTCAGTCTTTTTCTCATGGTGATAAACTGGAAACTGAAGCCAGCACCTTTCTGGGCCCATGAAGTCTAGTAGAGTGTACTGCAGCTTCATGATCTGACTTTGATAGAGATGCTACTGGATTTTGATTACCTGTACTGCAGCAGCTGATTTAAGCTCTAGTCCCTTGGATCCATTTTGGTTCAAAAGGAGTCTGCAGAGTCTTCTGTGTGGATATCATTTGGGGTTTTGGCCTACTTGGCTATCAGTAGGCTGTGTTTTGCAGCAATGTCATCATCCACATACACCACAGTCTAGGACAGTGGCCTATGACATTCCTCAATCAGCCCATAAAGAGCTTGGAATATCTCCTTTATGTGACCTAACCTATTACCATTGATAGCAGTGAACTGGGGCTAAAGATCCCTCCAGCAGCACTACTTGTATGTCTTTGTGAGGGCAGTGATAGAGGAAGCATCTGATGTAATCTGAATAGTGCAGAAAACAAAATAAATAACAAAAATTGTGACTTAATCTTGGCATAACTATCAAATTATGGATCAATCTTGGTTGCCGTTCAACCATCTGATACTTAAAGTGGCAACACACTGAGATTGCAGGAGGATTCAGAAATAGTCGTTATCAAAACAGTAGATGAAAATTAAGCTTTGGCTGTTTAGGCAGTCCTTCATCTACCATGCCAAAGATCCTGAAGAGGGGATAGTTCTATTAAATTCCTTCATAGTTAAGAATTTCATTGGGGATGTGTGTAGCTGTTTTAATCTGTTAAACAAAAAGAACTAACAGTACAGTGGCACCTTAAAGGCTAACAATTTTTATTTGGCATAAGGGTTTTTTTAAGTCCAGTCCACTGTAAAGTTGTGGGTATTTGCTGCAATCTGATGAAGTTGGCTGGACTCCACAAAAACTTATGTCATTTATAGTCTTTCAGGAAACATAAGTCTCTTTATTGTTTTTTCCCAAGTAAAATTCATTCAACTATATGGAACTGAGTGAATTTGTAAGAACATACCCTCCAGCTCTCCTGATTTCACAGGGATACTCCCAGTTAATCCTCTGTCATCCCACTTTTTTTGCTGTTTTTAAAATGTTCCAGTTTCTTTCACCTCTTTCCACTTTCCCCACTTTGTCCTCAGCTTAATACAGTTGCAGCAAACTGAGTTTGAACTTCAAAAGTAGTTTGTACTCAGTTAACTCAGTGGAGAGAGAATGTAAGAGGGGGCAGTGTCTTGCCCTTCCCAGTAGCCTCAGGCAAAAGAAAAGTGCTGCAGCTTCTCCTAGCTTGTGTGTTCTTTCTTATGAATAACTTTTGCCATCTTGACTATACTTTGATCTTGTTTGGCCACACATGTCTTGCTTTCATCTGCGAAATGTTGCAGGACACACAAGAACCAACCCAAGTGCTGCAACTGACCTAGTTGGATGCCTTTGTTTTCTCAGCATATCAGTTTGGAGGATTGCTGCAAGCAAGACATTACTTTGTTCAAAGCCAATTACTGTAAGAATCCCAAGCTTTGACATAATGTTCTCTCTAAAAGCTTACTGCTACTGATCGCCTATGACAGCTAAGACACTACCTCACTACCTGTGCAGAATTCATCCACTGCTGAACAACAGTCTTCTCTTCCTTGTCCTGGCTTCAGCCATTTGATTTGCCTTGAGAGAGAACCTACTGAAATGTTGCCCCCCCCCCCCGTGTTTCTCTGAGCCTGTTCTCAGCTTGTGTGACAGCTTTCTTAGCATTGCTGCTCCCTATCAGGGTAGACATAGCCTAGTCTCAGCATTCAGACTGTTATATTTCCCTAGACCACAGCAATGCTACTTCACACTCCAGTTCCTGTTTCCCTCTATTTATAGTCTGAATGCTACCCTTTTATTCCTCAGGTGACCCACATCCACCATTACTAACTCCACCTAGGTTAGTGTCAGCCCAGCATGCCAGAGATCTAATCTTTCCCTCACTTTAGTTCAAAGGGGTCTCAGATGTGCCATATATGCAAAGCAGTTCTTAGAGCCTCTCAGGTGGGAATCTGGAATGTCTCCAACAGATGATAACAGGTTTTGGGTGGTTTCTTTCCCCCTCAGAATAAACATATGAATATCTGTGTACCTTCAGATATGTAAACTCAGATGTTTTGAAATGGCATATCTCTTATCCAAATTGCACTTAGGCAGTAGTAGGATACTGACGCTTTGAAGTGGGTTAAACGTGAATTTGATACATGGCAGTAACATCATAAGACAAAAACAGTCAAATTGTCAAAATGTGGCTTCATCTAGGTCTGCTACCTTTGACCTGCTTCAAATATAATAATCTCAACCTGATATACAGTGGATAAAACTTCTCAGACAGAGGTTGAAAGTGTTGCATCCAGAGAAAAGAGGCCTAAAGGCATGGCATATGTTTTGTACTGTATTTTGGTTTACCAGACTGGAAATGATATTTAGATCATAACATCTGTGAGACATTTTTCATCTCTTCTTTACGTTATCATTAATGCTGCGACTGTACTGATGGTTCAGGTCACCTCCATGGGGGCACAATTCTGTATTTACCATAGAAAATATATTGCTGGATTAGCAAACAGTTGTATTTCCGTAAGTTGTCAGTAAGCATTTCAAATCATCTTTAATGGTAGAGTGATACGTACATGATAAAACACTAGGAAAATATTCAGCACCTAATGCCAACCTTTCTAATAAATTTAAACCAGCTGCTGAGGAATATCATGAGCCACTCTTTTTTGGGGGGGGGATCATACACTATCACAATCTTTAAAAAGGAAGGAGCCATTTTGGCAGCTCCCCTGCTTTTGTTACTTCGTGAATTAATTGCGGCATTTTAGTACATTCTCGAATAAACATGCTGCTCTATCATAACTTATAGCTACTGAATTCTTAACCAAGGCTGCAAAACAGATTAGCTTATTTAAAGGCAATGGTTTTAAATTTTATACACTTAATTTTATTATCTTTCCTCAGAAGTATACAAAAAAAGAGAAGCCTCTAACACATAACAGACTCATGAGACAATGCAGGGGTGCATTTTTGCCACAGACCCACTAATTTTAGCTATAATCACTTACAATGTTTTTGTTTTACAGACTGGTATGATTTGGCAAAAGAATAAAATTGCTTTTAAAGTACAAAAATAATTATGAACCACTTGAAACGTAATGTCTGTGTTTTATTTCTCATCAGAATTCATTAGTGTGTAACATCAATAATTTAGCCCATCATTTGCCAACACTGACTTGGCTCAGTAGTTCAATCATGTAACCCTGTAAACTCACTTTCCATTAAAATGAATGTTGCTGACAAAGGATAACTAAAGAGATACTTCATTTATTAGCTAAAGAGATACTTCATTTATCAACATTTTTAAATTAGGAGTTTGGGACCACAGACACTTAGCTGGATAAAATATTTGAGGGAATCTTTACTAAAGGGCTAAAGATGTATGTGGAATCATGCTACAGTATTCAAAATGGCAATGTCTTGTGTAACCTGCTTCATAGCATACTTTTCCAGAGGTAACCATTGCCATCTGCAAATGCCCAAATGACCAAAACAGGGTGACAATCTGTTTTGCTTGGGGACAACAAAAAGAGTTAGACTATCATATCTGCCCTTTTGAAAACTGAGGAAAACAGTGACCCAATGGAATTAGGGATGATTGCCCTGTGGTATTCTGGTTTAGAAAAATCAATGCTGAAATCAACCTACATGTTGGTAAACCTGCCTCCTGAATGCCCATGTGCATGAACCTAGCTCAGTAGCCAGACTGTGATGAGCTAATCCATATTTCACTGTCTGTTTGGATCCACAATGAGATATTCTTATGATTGGCTCAGCAAAAGCTAACTTTAACACAGACTCCACTGTGTGGTTGGGTGAACTGATGTTTAATCAAACATTTGTCATACAAAAAGGCTAAATGCAAACAAATTATCTCTTTGAAATGTTAATTTGTAAATTAATTGATCATGAGAAAGTCCTCCCATAATAGCAATTATTTTCCTCTACTCCCAAACCTAATCTTTAAGAATTTTTAGATCCTTGTCAAGTGGATCAGTACATTCAGAGCCAAAAAGGAAGGGGATTTATAGAAGTATCTACACTAGAGAAAGAAGTATGGTAGTGACATTTTAGATTACCATAACTGACTGCTTTCATGCTATTGGCACTAGCTCAAATTGGACAAGGCAAGGAGGAGTTGGCTAATGTCCCTGAGTTTTACAGTGCTCAATGGGTAGCTGTGTTAGTCTGTGTTGCAGCAAACAAAAGTAAAATAACATAAAATAAAATATTGGTTTGTAATTCAAAAAAAGTGCTATAATACATATGCTTTAATAATTCTGTTAGTCTTATAAGGCCATACATCTATACATTTGGTTTTAGGGGTCTTGAAAATGTCATTGTTCATTCTTAATTCTTGTGGAAAAGCAAACAGTAAACACTATTGAAGCCAATAGAGTTTATTTCAGCAGCTTCCAGCTTCCTAGTCTCTTTTTTTTAAGTTGGTAAAAGAAAAAGGGTAATTGGAAAGACTTGAATAGACATTGCAAACTTTATTTCCTTCAAAGGAGAAAGGTAGTGGGGAGAAATATTGATTTAACTCTCCATTTGATTTGTCATACCAAACCAGTCCCACAGCCATTTCAGCAGTTGGGCACAGTTATGGAGGTGAAGTTGTTTGCTGACAACTAAAGAAACATTGCAGTTCTTCTTTGTCATCTCAGTGAATCACACAGTTGGGTCTTGGCACTTGTGCAGTAGCTCTCTCTACACATTCCTAAGTAAAGATGGCTGAGCAACCTTTGGTGGAAACATTGCTTCCGTTCCCTCACTGAACCTGCATCAGTGCACCTCAGCATCTCTCCTCAGTTCTGCTCTGGTTTTATCTCTAGGAATGTTTTCTTGAATAACTGAGTTTTGATCTTCACCATATTCCTTCTATTTCTTCATCTTGCTTTTTTCTTTCTACTTCTGATGGCCATTGCTGAGAGAGAGAGGGAGAGAGAGAGAATTTTTAACTTCTTTTCTCCCCTCTTACTTTCTTAAGAAGGACTTTGTTTGGATGGCCTCAAAAGGAAAAAAAAATAAAAGTAGAAAAAGAGATGACAAACCAGGTTGTTTGAAGGAAGTCAGCAGATGGAGACCAACTCTCTGTCCTGCCCACAAAGTTACTTTACTACATCTGAAAAGAGAAGTGAAGGCAGAGATGTGGTCAAACAGGTCTTGCAAACTGTTCTCAGTCACAACGGTGGAGTGATCGATGACACAGAGATATGACAATATATGTTTTAAATGCCACGTTGAACTGTAAAATATCTGAATACAGAGGCAGAAAGCACAGGAGGGCTACAGGTAGATGAGTGCATCAGAGTACCATGTTAGCCATACTTTATGGTAACGGGGGAAATCCCTAGAGCAGATTGACCCAAAGATAAACTATACTGACTTAGAATATGGTATTAAGTCTCTGGCTGTTTCCGCACTACACTCTTATAGTGCTATTATTCCACTTTCAACATCCTGTGGAATTCTAGGATCTGTAGTTTACTGAGGCCAAAGAGCTCTCTGGTTGAGAATTCTAAATGCCCCTTCCTAAACTGCAAACCCCAGGATTCCATAGAATGTTGAAAGGGGAATAAAAGCACTATAACAGTGTAGTACAGAAAGGCCCTATGTCTTCTCTTTTTTTTTAACAAGGAGATAAATGCAAAAAAAAGGGGGAGGCAAAAGACTGGAGATCATCCACAGAAATCCGTGAAGAAAATGGAAGAACACGTCAAGATACTAGAAAGATAGTGTTTATTGTCTAAAAGTCCCAATACATTTCAACTTGTGAATGCTCTTTAAAGGGCTATAGAAAGAGATGACAATACTTAAATGTATGTTATCTATTTACAAAAGTGCATAAATAT
Organism: Iguana delicatissima; assembly: GCA_948472985.1. NCBI lineage: Eukaryota > Metazoa > Chordata > Lepidosauria > Squamata > Iguanidae > Iguana > Iguana delicatissima. The sequence continues at coordinate 1,641,790 of CAOKZL010000109.1, forward strand.
ATTTCTGCATTGGTTCTAGTCTGTATATACTCGTTTCAAATAAAGCTACAGAAATTTCTGAGCCAGCAAATCCAAAACAACATACTGAATGCAAGCGTGTATGTAAAGACTGAAGGTTTTTTTTTTCTTTGATAGAGTGCCCATAAGTCTATGTCAAGGCTCATAACAACAACAAGAAGGTGTTGGAAAAATTAAAAGCAACATGCAAGGGCACATGAATGTATCTGGGCTAAGGCAAAAGGCCTATTTGAAAACACCGAGAGCTTTTATTGGGATATGAGATGTTGGATTCCTTATTTAAAATCTGTGGGGGGGGGGGAATTAAAGATTTTAAGATTTCCAGATCTTAAGATCTGAGTGAAAGATAGTTTCCTCATTTAAGCATGAAACTCCTCTGGTGAACCATTTCTTGAACCAACACTTTCCTGCAACGGACTTTATATGTTGTGTAATGGAGAAAGGTGACCTCCGTTGTTGGGAGGGGTTCTGCTGAGAAAAGGAGTGGGTCTTAAAATTACAAACATTAGTATCTTCAGGCTTAAATGATGAAATTGAGCATTTACAGGCTGAAATGTGTTGGGCTTTTTAAAGAATAAAGAATCTTTTGTTGTATCTTGAAACATAATGCCTTTTTCTTTGCAGGCAGTAGCAAAAGCCACCTCCATCAGGAGATAAAGCTGCCCTACTGGATCCTGAGCAGCTTGAGAGCCAGTAGGACAGCTTTATCTCCTGAGGGAGATCCCTTTTTATATTGTTCCCCCCACCACCACCAATCATCACAGTGCTTGTGGCAACTTTACCTCTGCCACCACACTGACCTCTTCTCCTCTTCCTCTGCTAAAGAGGAACCGTCCAATGTCAATTAAGTACAATAAGGAGGCCAGTGATCATGAGACATCAAATTTCAGTTTGAGAGAATATTCAGTAGGCAAAACTGGGCAAGGCAGGTGGGTGGAGTTTGAAACAGAACCACTTGAGAAATTCACAGGCCATTTCCGCATGACGTCACTATAACGTTATAGCAGCAGGTTGTTACCAGTCCAAGAGCCATGCTTCTGCACAATGTCATCACTATCCAGCTGCTATCCCATCCCCAAGAGTCACCAAATCACCATATTCTGTTTCCAGAAAAAAATCCATTAAGAGCCTCCTATAGTGTTTCAATCCCATCAGCTGTTGTAGTGCAGTACTGTTATAGCACTTGATAACGCTTCCTGTTATGGCAGTTCCAGCAGTGGGCAGGCTGTGGGCATGCCTATCTCATCCCTCCCTCAGCAACTCCCATGGTGTGGTAACTTTCTATCACCTGCCCCTGTTTATTTTAAATGTCTCCTTTGAGTCAAAACTTATTAATTTGTTAATACATTTTTAAACAGTATAGGGCAAAAATGAAATAGTGCTCTGGCATGCATTAGTACAGTTTCAAAAAAAAAAAAATCACCACCCAATCGGGGCAATGGGACAGGGTGAAGGAAGGGCACAGGAGTAGCTAAGGACATTGTAATGTGGAAGGAACACCCAGTGGTACTACTGCTACCTATCCACTTAAGGGAAAAGAGCGTTCCTAACCCAATGGCATCACACAAATGTCGATCCTGCCATTACAACGGTATAACACACTAATGGCCTCTAGTGCGGAAATGGCCACAGTCTTCCCCTGTTTTATTTTTCACTGGATGTTTTTGTATTTTAAAACCAACCACTGTTTCCTAAATGGAAGCATCCTAAGTTTATTTTTGGTAGAATATTGCACTGGCTGGGTCTACCCTGGCTACAGTCCTGATTTCCTGTAACCTGCATTTCTCATCAAATCTCTATCAAAGGAGAGTTTGTAATAATTTGCCCTTGATAGATCTCAAAGTATTTCAGATATCACAATTTAAGAATATGCAAATAGATCATTTTGTGATTTGTCCTAGTAATGAACTAAGCATGCATGAAGCTTTTACTTAGAATTCTAAGTGCATTTTCCATAGTTCTAATAACGGTAACAAGTAAAATTTGCATTAGAAATTTTAGAAGGCCAGACATTTGTTTTGTGTCAGCTTATCTCAAATCCCATAAGCATCAAAAATTGGGAGCAGGACACTTTTCTCAGCCATAAGGGCTGATTCACACAGGCATGCTCATCAGTTGATGACTGCAACATTAAGCAACTAAACGCATCAATGAGCTATCACAGATCTAATGCTAGAGATGGGACTTTGATATCACCCAATGTCACTTTGATATCACTCAAAAATACATTATTTTTCCGTCGAATTGGCTCACACATTCAGCTCTTAGTAAACAAGTGAGAAGTCAAGTGAGGAGCACACATGTGTGAATCTGCTCTTAAGAGTAAAGCCAGTTGATTTAAGCACCTTACGCCAAATTGATGATTAGGTCCAAATAATACCTTATGGATTCTTATGTGTGTCTTCAGGTATGTGAAAAAAGATATAACCAGTGCCAAATACTGCACCTGCCTAGTGTATGGTTCAAAAGTCATAAATCAATCTGCTTGTTAGGATTCTAAGAAAGTAGTCCAATGTATTCTTATAACTGTTCTAATGAAAAGTGATTTTAAACAGTTTTGTAGTTTGTTCTCAACAAGTATAGTTTGTGAAATTATCTGATATATATACTAAGAATAGCCAGCTCTCTGTGCTTCTGCCTAAATGAAGCAAGGTACTACCTGCCATATCAATATACCTTGTTCAGTATGTCCCCATCCACTAGACATCACATCCTTCTCAGATCTGTCTGCATAGACGTGGCTTTCAGATAATACCAGGGCTAATTGTCTCAGCCAGAACAACCTCAAGGAAGCCGAAGTTTCCCAGATGATTCATTTGCTTCAGTGAGATCGCTTTGGAAGCAGACACTAAGGTCCAGAATCTCCTTGGCCCAAAATGGTAACTTCTGGGTCTCTCTGTGTACCATATTTATGAAATCTCTCAGGCTCCAGATGAATCTTTCACCTAAAACTGGAGCCTTTTTCCTTAATAAGTAAATGATAGATAATCTATGCAGTGCCTTTTTTTAAGGGCTCTTCACCATTTTACAAAATAACTTCCCTAGTCTTGTTCACTCCTCTAATCAACCTCTTCAGCTTGTCAAAAACAGCCATTTTGAAATCAAATACCTTAGTTGCAGCCCTAGTTCCAACAGCCCTGTTCAATTAAATGCATCTGGGCTTACTGTTGAATGCTTGGTCCAAGGTTATTCC